>MU682914.1:0-13808 GCA_026770625.1 Nicotiana glauca | reverse complement strand
CCCTCCCCCCCTTTTTTTTTTAATCCATTAGTTACCGTTGTTGAGAGCCACCCGCTCTGACTTGGTCCCAAATATAATCAACTCCATAAATCTCATAACATATGAACACCCTCTCAATGAAGCACCCGACGAAATCACTTCCCTCGAAACCCGCATCTATACAAGGCATAAGTCCTAAATCCTTCCCCAAGTCTGGACATGAGCCAATAAGGAAAATCATAGCATGCCTTCGACAATCCATGTGCTCAAATTACCACTTATGATCTTTTCCCGTAGCTGAGACAAACCATCAATATGCTAATAGCCAGAAACCTCACAAGTAGTTAACCATGCAACCCAATCGTAAGCGGTGGGACTCTTTCACTTAGCTCAAAGCCACTATTACACAACTTTGGAATTCACCGGGATTCTTTATCTCTTATTGATATAACCTTGTGCCGTCAATCACCAAAATTCCCGAAATCTTTTTGTAAAACCCCTTTTTGTATTCTAAGTCATTGACCACATTCGCACGACCAATCTCCTAGCGGTATAACCATTAGAATTCTTTGCAAAAGCTTCGCCAACCATACGATCGCTAACCTGCTCACAGGGAATAACCCACCTGAGCCCGAGCACACTCTTTAGTTGCACCAGTCCATTCACCCATCACTAAAGTTCCCAAATCTTTCCAAACTCTCCTTAAGGTATGTGGTCATCCCACTGCAAAGCTCGTATGGAACTCCGCCACTCTCCCACTTTGGCGGAACTCATCCCCTTAATCGATTACTCGACCCTTGATCTCTTATACTCGGCCTTCTAGAAATTTTAGCCACCACCTGACACTTCCCACATGTCTTTCCTCATCCTTTGCTGTACAGCTGTTGCTTTAAATAAAATCTATCTTCGTGGCACTAGAACCCACGATTGCCGCTAACTTTACATATTTCGGAAGATTATCTTTCTCATACCGTCGACATTAGAAACACGGATTCATCCCTGAACTACCACACCCTGCGATATATTACAGCCGCATTTTTGATATTATCTCCTAAAAGCTTGCCCCAAAGGCGAATTATAGAAGCTCATGACACCGGCGAGATTAGTACATCCATCAAGGACAATGACTGATCACGCCCAACTATGCCTTATAAAAAGGACAATGCGGATGTTGAAAATATAACCTGAGTATTATGCCGAGAGTCGAATCCACAAAGAATTAACCAATCAATCACTATATTTAGACCTACTAAACTCTTTAGAATCAATTTCCCAAATGTTGAGAATCACAGTTGATGGAGTTTTTAATAACTAAGATTAACAGTAAATAATAGCTGTAAACTAAAGATGCTAAGTTGTAAACAATAATGAGAAAGCGCTAAGGTAATGACTTCCCCTATTGATGGAATACCTTCTGTTTATGTTTCATACAAATTCACCAACACAATCTATCAATCATTAACGCTCTCCTTACCGTAAATCTCTCCCGAGTAATCACAGTAATTTACTGTATGCACTCTCCCGAGATACACTAGCAGCTTTGTTTATCACAGTTCACTTAAGATTGCACCCAAGGCTTTGTTATCCCTAATCCCGCCTTTAAACCCGTAGTTATAGATCCCTCTCACACTTTAGAATTGGTGTTGTTCAACATTCACCTAAATATGCACTCTTTTCCGAGTTATGCACACTAAATAGGCATAGCTAATTGAGGATCCTGTCAATTAACTACAACAAACACGTAGTTGAACAAACAAAAATTGAAACTAGCAAACTGTATTCACATAAACAAGAAGTTCATCCCTCAATAAGTTCCATCAAATCCCTAGACAAAAGATTTAGCTACTCTTAATTATGGGTAAATAAACTAGAACAATATTCATAATCATAATTGCAAGAAAAATTAACGAAGAAAAAGATATGATGTTTTGGATGATCTATCACACTAGTTTTTCTTGCCAAAGTACTCTCTAAAACAACACATGCCACCTTTGGGTGAAGTCTAGTGTTTAAAATAGGGTTTTTTGGCTAAAAATCTCGTGTTTTGCACTTAAGTACCTGAACTTTTCTGCCTTTGCCGCGGTTATGGTAGAACCACGGCCAAACACCTTCTCTGAATCTCAACTTGTCCGCGACAGTCCTCTACCACGGTTTTGCCACGGTTACGGTGGAACCACGGCAGTTCATCTCCAGGCCTGGCTTGAGCTGCTTTCGCGTGGTTCACTTGGCGGATATTTTATGTTTGGCCTCTTTTTATCCATATTTGATCCCAAAAGTACTCCATAGCCTTCTCTTGTCATATATAACCTGCAAAGCATGAAAAGCGCTAATCAGAGCATTTTGTTATCACTTTTACCATCAAAACCATACAAGAAGGTGGTTCTTTAGGGCCTAATTATAGTTAAATTCACCTATTATCAACATCTCACACTTAAACCTTTGCTTGTCCTCGAGCAAGTTAAACCACACTTGTAGGCCTAACCTTTAGATGCATTACCCCAAGATTATGTCACACCCGCCATTATGCAAAAATAACCTAAGCAGTGCAATAGTCATACCTCAGATGCAGACTCTACACCATGACACACTCGTGCTTACTATAGTTACTCTAAACAGAGGTGAAAACTCACGTTTTCTTCCTGAGTCACATGCCCTCACATCACAATTCTGAGAGAAGTTCAACACAACTAAAATTCAAGCAACAAGGAACCATAGATAGACAAAATTCACTCACTCTCAGCAAAGAATATTCACATGCCACACAGATACACCATAAGCTTGCCCCTAGTGTAATACTCTACTAATCGAGCTGTTCAGTCCAAGATCAAGAGGTCTTTATCTGGTTGTAATGTAGGCTAAGGGACGGGTAGGATATATTTGGATATAGTGACTAACCTCCCTAAGCACTTTTAATACAAACTTCCTTCTATTCCAATTTTCATGTTCAGCCTAATTATTCCTCCACATTTGTTTCATAGGTGACCCCCCACTTTTCTTTAGGTGCAACTGGCCTCTTTTTTTTTTAATAGCCATTACACCATTCAAGTAATTTTTTCTGATTCTCTTTTTCTACTCCACTACCACCTCACACTTTGACTTTTATATGCTCTTTAATAATTCAAGTGCTTCTAGGAGGTACGGGTTCAAACAGTCAAACTATTCAAACACGGGGATGTAGGTTATTATAAGGTTATCAACGAATAGGCTTCAGGATCAAAGGGGTTAACTATGGTAATATGCACTGGTGGATTCACAATCGTACAGGCTACACAAAGAAATGCCTCAATCATCTCTAAAACCAAACAACTTCTATTTTGCTTTGCAAACACACAGGGCAAGTTCTAGGTATCGCATGCAAGCACAGAATACAACTATTATCTCACACACACTCGGCATGTAACTCATTTCGAATCAGTTTGTCAACACACTCACATGAGCGTTCAAGCAAGACAAGATGTACAAAATTAAGGCATCGAAGTATGAGTCTACAAACGAGTCTAGACGTAGCACCCTCAAGTTCGTTTAAGTTATTTGTAGGTGTGAACATTAAAGGTTGCATTCTTGACTTCATTCATCTTGGTCCAAGAGAGTCCTAAGGGTCCTACAACTATAAAAAGAAAATCTACCTAACCCGGTTCAAGAAAAGCCCTTGGAAAAGAACCGTGGTCAAAAGAAAAAATAAGGAAGAATTACTACACTACCTAAAAAGGAAAAAAATAAAATAAAATGCAAAATCTAAATGGACTACTTCCCTCAAGAGTACTGTCCAAGTGGTCCGTCCTTAGGAAGAGTCCTCTACAATTTTTTTCAATTTTTTTTTTAAATCCGACTTTGACCCTCAAGAGACCCGTCGACAAGTGTCTGTCGTTGGGCCAAGTCAGTTATTTCTAAAGTGAGCATAATCAGTTAAACACAACAACACATATACAACACTATAACATGTTTCATGTTTATGTACACTACAATACACGACAAAAGCAAGTCTCCCACTCCACAAAAAAAAACTATGGCATATCCCCATGTCATATCAGAAATAAAGAATAGAAGGGTACGAAGACTTCCCTGAGTATCAATTGGAGTCGGAGACGGTGCTGGGGTCCATATGACAGGCTCTCCCCAAAGCATGGAACCATGCCATCATCCGGCTCTCAGACCTGGCCTGCTGCTGAGATATGGTATCTATACGCACATGCAGGCCATCCACTGAGGTGTGAAGATGTGCTACCTCTTCCTCCACAGATCGCAACATAGGCCGGGTGGACTGTGATCTAGAGAATTCTACCCCAGTATGAGGACTCTGAGAGGGTTTGGCTCCGTCATAAGATCTCCTTGATGGTGCTGGGGCGTTCTCCTCATCATCGATCTGAATAGTGGCGTGTACATCTCGGCCCACTCTGATGCCTGAAGCTCTGAATGGTGCTTTAGTGGTCAAAGCTCCATCTGTAGGACTGGTGGGGACATTTTTCAGCAAACACAACCTCGTCACTAGTGAGGGGAAGTAGAACCCCTTGGATAGCAGCGGTGACCGAAGGACCAATTCATCTCCAATAATTCTCGCGGCATCAAAATCTTTCTTGGTGACGAAGCACCACGTCAATAGAGCCCTCAAGTGGTTCATGTCCGTCGTGTTACTTGTGGGCAAGAACCAGTTGTAGATGATGGTGAACTAACACTTAGCCAAATGTGTAAATGACTTGGAGTGAAGGGTAATAATGTCCTGTAGCCAGATTGGTTGACCCCCTGTGCAGAGTACATCAGTCATAGTTTCCCAGGTGACCCCTTGTGCGCCGTGGTAATAGTCAATGGCACCAGTGAACTGGGGCAGCCTCAAAACCTGGCGAATCATTGCAATTGAGGCATTTACCACCCTGCCCCACACAATCACATCTCGCAAGTTATGTTTTGCGCAGTTCGCGTAGAACTCCCTTACTATCATCACGTTCACCGTCTCAGGTTCATCAAATAAGAACTACATCTCCCTCCGCCAGATTTCCTCGTACATCTCTTCTTTTTCTACATGGAGGGCTGCCCGGTCAATAGGAATCTCAGGGATAAAGATTTTGGTGGCCTTGGCATGAAATTGGTACTCTGCCTCTGGTGACTCGAACCTGGTGGCATCATATTATGGCACTTGGGAAGTGCCTGCTGAGCTCATTCACCTTTTACGAGCCATATTACCTGCAAAGAATTCAGAAGAACCATCAAATGCATCCTAACTAGGGCCAGTCGGATGGGTACTCAGACTTCGCCACCCGATGGCACCAAATAGTATCCCCCATTTATTTCCTTCTTTCAAATTATGCCAATCACCTAACTAGTAGGTGGATGATGTTACAACCTCTACAATGGCCCACACAACAGTATTAATTCACAATTTCGGCAAACAACACCCCACACAATCGCCCTCAAGTGGTTCACGCCAAACACAACACCACCACAAACTAATAGGGGCACAAAGTGCTCCAAAATCTCATCACACACCCCAAAGTTTTTGGCCAAATAGGCCCCTCCACCAACCTTCACGACAAAAATTATGTCTAGGCCTCCAAACATACCAAACATCCCCCACAATTGAAGCACCATGAAGCCTCACCCATTTAAACATCAAGCAAGTCCACATAAAGCAAATACAAAGACAAAAAGCAGAAAAGAAAATAAATAAAATAAAATTTAACACTACATTACCTAGGGTTTAAGTTAAACTAGTTTAGACTATGTTATCCTAAATTAGAAGAAGAATTAGAAAAGAGAACAAGAAAAACTTACTTTGATGAAGAGTGGAAGGGATGGGTAGTGTAGATGGGGAGTTGGAGAAGATGATAATGGAGGTTTTGAGGGAGGTGAGTGATTTGAGAGAGAAAGAGAAAAGGATTTTTTTTGGGTTTGGGGGGGGGGGGGCATTTGAGAGAGAAAGAGAAGAGGTGGAGGTAGGTTTTAGTTTAATTAAAAAAAGGGGGGAAAGAAAAAAATAAAAAAAAAACAATTTTCGTACCTGGGCCCGTCTGGTCTGTTCTATCGCGGTTATGGTGGAGCCACGGTAGACCCCTGTTAGAGAGGGTTTCCCACCGCGGTTTGACCGCGTTTACGATGGAAACGCGGCGATCGACCTTTAGAGGGGTGTTTGACCGCGGTTACGGTAGAACCGCGGTCTGGGCAGTATTCTGATTCCTTTTTTTTTATTAAGTTCTGCATTACACTTACAACAATTTTATGGTTTGCCTCCCACGCAGCACCTAATTTAACGTCGTGACACGATGCAGGATGAGCGCATTTAAGGCTCGCTCAACCTCTGTGGTTCAGTCAGGTGCAACTTAAACACTTCCTTTGGCTCGCTCATGACCTCATATGGCTTCAATCTTTGACCATTGACTCTAAATGTACGAGAGTCATTCTCTGTGGCAATCTCAATAGCCCCTGAAGGAAAAACTTCAACTACTCGAAATTGTACAGACCATCGTGACTTAAGCTTACCTGGGAACAGACGTAGTCTTGAGTTGTAGAGCAATACCATATCCCCGAGTTTGAAATTCCTCTCAACAATGTTCTGGTCATGCAACCTCTTCATTCTCTCCTTGTACAACTTTGTGCTCTCGAAAATAAGATATCTGAACTCCTCGATCTCGTGCAATTCAGTGATTCTTGTTGTGCCCGCAGCTTCCGTATCCAAGTTTAGCTGTTTCAATGCCCACCACGCTTTATGTTCAAGTTCCATTGGCAGGTGGCTAGCCTTCCCAAATACCAACTTGTATGGTGACATAACAATTGGTGTTTTAAAAGCAGTTCTGTAAGCCCAGAGTGCATAATCTAGCTTCTTCGCCCAATCAATTCTTGTGGCATTCACAGTTTTGGTTAACACACTCTTGATTTCTCTGTTGGACACTTCAACCTGTCCACTAGTCTACGGGTGGTAAGGAGTAGCCACCTTATAGCACACATCGTACTTAGCAAGCAACTTTTCAAAGGCTCTGTTGCAGAAGTGAGTGCCTCCATCACTGATAATTGCTCGTGGTGTCCCGAAGTGGGTGAATATGTTCTTCTTCAAAAATCCCACTACCACTTTTG
The DNA here is from genome assembly GCA_026770625.1 of Nicotiana glauca. Taxonomy (NCBI): domain Eukaryota; kingdom Viridiplantae; phylum Streptophyta; class Magnoliopsida; order Solanales; family Solanaceae; genus Nicotiana; species Nicotiana glauca. Next base: position 6,767 of record MU682914.1, on the reverse strand, counting down.
CATCATTGGTGGGTAACGCAGCAGCTTCCACCCTTTTGGACACATAGTCTACAGCAACAAGAATGTACTTATTGCCATAGGAGCTGACGAAGGGACCCATGAAATCAATCCCCCAGACTTCAAACACTTCCACCTCTTGAATTGGGTTCATGGGCATCTCGTGGCGCCGAGAAATGTTCCCTGTCCGCTGACATTCATTGCAGCCCTTCACCTATAGGTCCGCATCTTTAAACATTGTTGGCTAGAAGAATCCAGCCTCTAGCACCTTTGTCGTTATCCTGACCTCTCCAAATTGTCCACCATACGCTGATGCATGACAAGCCTGCAAAATAGAAGATTGCTCTATCTCGGGGACGTATCTCTGAATCATATTATCAAAGTATATTCTAAAAAGATAAGGCTCATCCCAGTAATACTTCTAGCTTTCACGATAAAACCTTTTTTGTTGGACCGATGAAAGGTCGTGAGGAACTATACCACTGGCCAGGTAATTAGCAAAGTCTGCATACCATGGCGCTTCCTGAAGAGTGGTGGTGAGCAGCTGCTTGTCTGTAAAAGTTTCCAGAATTTCCTCAACCTCAACCACATTTTCAGCTCCCTCAATTCGTGATAGATGATCAGCGACTTGATTCTCAGTGCCCATACGGTCACGAATTTCAAGATCGAATTCTTGAAGTAGCAACATCCAACGAATCAGGCGTCGCTTAGATTCTTTCTTTTTAATTAAGTACCTGAGAGCTGCATGATCAGTATATACAATTACCTTGGACCCAATCAGGTAGGATCGGAACATGTCAAACGCGAACACCACAGCTAAAATATCCTTCTCAGTCACAGTGTAGTTCAACTGGGCTCCACTCAACGTTCTACTAGCATAGTAGATTGGGTGCATCAGTTTGTCTTTCCGCTGGCCCAGCACTGCCCCCACTGCGTAGTCACTGGCATCACACATCAGTTCGAATGGTTGCTCCCAGTTAGGGGCAACAATAATGGGTGCTGAGACCAGTCTCTATTTCAACTCCTCAAATGCTACCCTGTAATCATCAGAAAACAAAGACGGGTGATCTTTTTCTAACAACTTGCAGAGAGGGTTGGCAATTTTGGAGAAGTCTTTTATGAACCTCCGGTAGAAACCGACATGCCCAAGGAAGCTTCTGATTGCTTTGACTGAAGTTGGGGAAGGTAGCTTTGCTATTACATCCACTTTCGCACGATCCACCTCAATTCCTTTGCTCGACACCCGGTGCCCCAAAACTATGCCTTCTTGTACCATGAAGTGGCACTTCTCCCAATTCAATACCAAGTTAGTCTCGACGCACCGTTTCAGCACTCGCGTCAGATTTATCAGGCACTCATCAAATGATTTCCCCACCAATGAGTAGTCATCCATGAATACCTCCATTATGTCCTATACCATGTTAGTGAATGCACCGTTGGAATGTGGCAGGTGCTTTGCAAAGGCCAAAGGGCATCCGTCTAAAGGCATAAATGCCATACAGGCAGGTGAAGGAGGTTTTCTCTCTGTCCTCCGGTGCAATAGAGATATGATTGTACCCTGAGTACCTATCCATAAAACAGAAGTATGACCTCCCTCCAGTCTGTCCAACATCTGATCAGTGAAGGGAAGTGGGAAGTGGGAAGTGGTCTTTCCGGGTGGCAAGATTTAACTTCCAATAGTCCATGCAAATTCTCCAGCCTGTGACGGTTCTTGTAGATATCAATTAATTGTTGTCATTTTTTCACAACCGTCATGCCACCCTTTTTAGGAACACATCGAACTGGGCTCACCCAGCTGTTGTCAGAGATTGGGAAAATAATTCCCGCATCTAACCACTTTATTACTTCCTTCTTCACCACTTACTTCATGTTGGGGTTCAGCCTCCTTTGGTGTTTCCTGGAAGGTTTGCGACCCTCTTCCAGCAGAATCTTGTGCATGCAGTAGGCGGAGCTGATCCCCTTGATGTATGCCATGGTCCAGCCAATGGCAGTTTTGCATTCCCTTAGTACCTGCAAGAGTTATTGAGCCCGCACATCTAACAAACTAGATGAGATAATAACAGGTAATGTGGAGTCAGGACCTAAAAATTCATACCTGAGGTAGGCGCGCAATGGCTTTAACTACAGCTTTGGTGGTTCTTCGATGTATGGCTTGGCTGGAAGAGATTCTCTCTTTTCCAAGTGCAAGGGCTCAAATTCTAGATTTCTGTCCCAGAACCCTCTACCTTCTAATGCCAACACCCATTCCGCCAAATCCTCACCATTCACTTCATCCAAGTTCTTCAAACATGTAGAAAGGGGGTCCTTAATAGTCAACACCTCATCATCAGACTCTACTATTACATCCAAGACATCAATAAGAGAGCAATTGGCGAATTTGTTTGGTCGCCTCATAGACTTCTGCACATTGAATGTTATTTCTTCATCATTGAGTCTCATCTTGAGCTCCCCAGTCTCACAATCAATTAGAACTCTACTCGTGGCCAGGAATGGTCTTTCTAACATTATAGGAATCTCTTCATCTACTTTGAAATCCAGGATCACAAAATCTGAAGGGAACACAAATTTGCCTACCTGAATCAGCACATCATCTAAGATCCCAGACGGTCGTTTCACGGTCCTATCGGCCAACTGCAACAACATGGAGGTGGGTCTAGCTCTCCCAATGCCTAACCTCTTATAAATAGCCAAGGGCATAAGATTAATGCTGGCCTCTAAATCACAAAGTGCCCTAGCAAAGGCAAAATTACCAATAGTGCATGGAATTGTAAAGCTCCCTGGATCAGACAACTTTTCTGCAATTGGTCTAGACACCACTGCACTACAGGTCTAAGTGTAACTGTGGCCAAGTCTTGAAAGTCAAACATCCTGGACATCAAGTCCTTAATCATTTTTGCATATCCAGGCATCTCCTTTAAAGCTTCAATCAATGGTATATTTACCTGGATTTGTTTAAACATCTCAAAGAACTTCTTATATTGCTCTTCTTTTTGATGTTTGGCCAACCTCTGCGGAAAAGGTGCAGGAGGTCTATTCTTCCCAATCACTTGGGACTGATCTTTACCAGCTGCTATCTCAATTACTGGCTCCTGAACTGGCTCAGTGGCTTTCTCGGTCTCCTACTGAATGCTCTCTTCTTCCTGCGTAGGCTGGACTGTCACCTCTGTCAGTTTAGTTGACTCATCCAGCTCAATGGGCTCTGGTATGAGTGTCTCATCCTGTCTAGTTTCTCTAGCTCTCTCTTGCTCTACATCCAGGTCTCTGCCATTACGTAGACTCACCGCCATCAGCTGCTTTGGTCCCTGATCTTTTGGATTTATCTGGGTGTCTACAGGTAATGTCCCCCGAGGATGATTGTTCAGAGACATTGAAATTTGGCCCATTTGCACTTCAATATTTTTGATTGCTGCATCATGTGCATCTACTCTTTCATTTATTTTTGCATTGGACCCAATAACCTGGTGCATCATTGCTTCAAGTCTAGCGAACCTATCTTCTTGCCTTCCACCATACTGCTGCTGAGGTGGGGGATACCCTTGCTGCTGATTGTGATTATTGTACCCCTGTGGCCTTGGATAAAATGCCATATTGTTGGGGGGGTCTCACACATCCCATGTTTCCAGTGCTAAACTGTGGATGAGCTGGCATGTATTACTGCTAATTCAGCTGATCCAAGTTCTGATTGCCCTGTCTTTGTCCTCCATAGTTCGACACATAGTTCATGTCTTCAGGGTGCTGGTGATGATGATCATGTTCCGCGTTCCAAGGATTACCAATTGGCTGACTAATGCAAGATGTGCACAAGCCCCCATTAGTAGTATTTACAATATGTACTTGCTTTTTCTGCCCTGATTCCTCCACCTTTTTGGTGAGTATGCTCATCTGTTTCAGTAGGGTCGCCACATTTTCAGCCATGGAATTTGATGGATCAAAAGGCACTGAGTGCACCACTGGAGTGATAGGTGCGTTCCTGGTCGTCCACCCCGAATTCTGTGCTATTTTGTCAAGCAGACTCTGACCTTCTCTCCTGGTTTTGCTCAAAAATGCCCCACTAGCTGAGGCATCTACAATGTTCTTCATGCTATCTGACAGTCCCATGTAAAACCGTTGTCCCAACATCTGATCTGGAATACCATGGTGTGGACATATAACCAACATTCCTTTAAACCGGCTCCATGTCTCATGAAGTGTCTCCATTGGTTTCTGTTTAAAGCTCATGATATCATCAATTTGTTGAGCCATTTTGTTGGGCGGGTGGAACTTGATGTGAAATTGCTTGACTAACTCATCCCAAGTTTCTATAGAGTTTATGGGGAGTGAGTTTAGCCAAACCTGAGTAGCTCCTGCCACCGAGAATGGAAAATATAATAGCCTGAATTCTTTCGGAGTTACATTGGGCTGCCTTTGGGTTTTGCAGATAGACAGGAAGTTCTTCAAGTGCTGCTGAGGATCTTCGACTTGTGTCCCAGAAAAGAGTCCCTTGTTTTGCAACAAGTGCAGCATGTTATTTGTGGTCTGGAATGATTCAGCTTGTATCGCAGGCACAACAATGACAGTGGCTAGATTGTCAGCTGTGGGTTGTGCCCAGTCATATAGTGCAGCCTCAGGCACAGGAGGTGGCACTTTTCTGACGTCTCCATTAACGTTGTCTACGTCACCCATGTCAATTTCGAGTTTGTGTGTTTGTTGGGGTTGTTGAAGTCTTTTGTTGGCACGGTTCAAATTTTGGAATTTTTTCTCGGGTTCTGAGAGTCCTTCAAGTAGTTCTCTAGTCCTCGTAGAATTTCTAGGAATACACCTGTGCAACCAAATCAACAACCGTCAAAATTTCAATGAAAAATTGGGTATAGAGAAAACTGACTTCACTCAGAATTTTTGTATTTATATCAATGGTAATTGATAATTCCGTTAAATCCCCGGCAACGGCGCCAAAATTTGATCACGCCCAACTATGCCTTATAAAAAGGACAATGCGAACGTTGCAAATATAACCTGAGTATTATGCCCAGAGTCGAATCCACAGAGAATTAACCTATCAATCACTATCTTTAGACCTAATAAACTCTTTAGAATCAATTTTCCAAACATTGAGAATCACAGTTGATGGTGTTTTAATAACTAAGATTAACAGTAAATATAGCTGTAAACTAAAGATGCTAAGTTGTAAACAATAATGAGAAAGCGCTAAGGTAATGAATTCCCGTATTGATGGAATTCCTTCTGTTTATGTTTCATTCAAATTTACCAACACAATCTATCAATCATGAACGCTCACCTTACCGTAAATATCTCCCGAGTAATTACAATAATTTACTAAATGCACTCTCTCGAGATACACTAGCAGCTTTGTTTATCATAGTTCACTTAAGATTGCACCCAAGGCTTTGTTATCCCTAATCCTGCCTTTAAACCCGCAGTTATAGATCCCTCTTATACTTTGGGAGTGGTGTTGTTCAACATTCACCTAAATATGCACTCTCTCCCGAGTTATGCACACTAAATAGGCATAGCTAATTGAGGATCCTGTAAATTAACTACAACAAACACGTAGTTGAACAAACAAAAATTGAAACTAGCAAACTGTATTCACATAAACAAGAAGTTCATCCTTCAATAGGTTCCATCAAAACCCTAGACAAAAGATTTAGCTATTCATAACTATGGGTAAATAAACTAGAACAATATTCATAATCATAATTGCAAGAAAAATTAACAAAGAAAAAGATATGATGTTTTGGGTGATCTCTCACACTAGTTTTTCTTGCCAAAGTACTCTCTAAAACAACACATGCCTCCTTCAGGCGAAGTTTAGTGTTTAAAATAGGGGTTTGGGCTAAAAATCTCGTGTTTTGCACTTAAGTCCCTGAACTTTTCCGCCTCTGCCGCGGTTCTGCCGCGGTTATGGTAGAACCGCGACCAAACACCTTCTCTGAATCTCAACTTTTCCGTGATAGTCCTCTATCGCAGTTCTGCCGTGGTTACGGTGGAACCGCGACAGTTCATCTCTAGGCCTAGCTTGAGCTGCTTTCGCGTGGTTCACTTGGCGGATATTTTACGTTTGGCCATGTCACGACCCCAAACCCGATCGTGATAGCGCCCAGAACACTACTAGGCAAGCCCGACCATTAACCATATATTCAACCCAAGTGGCAACCAATATTTTATACGTGAAATTGTAAACATTAAGCCATTTAAGGAAAATACGGAAATACCAATACGAATACTGATGTTTAGCAAAAACTCAATATATATCTAACCTTGGACCCGGTGTCACGAATATGAGCCTCTACAAAATAGAATAATATCCTACTACACAAACTGTCTAAATGTCTGATAGTGCGGAATACAAAAGACAAGGATAAGAGGAAAAGTCAACAGCTGCGAACGCCATGCAANTAAATAACACTGAAAGTATAAAATCCCAAAAAGGCACAGATAATGCTATCTCAAGCAGTAAAACCAAATAAACAGTAGAAATCCATGAAACATATCAAGACATTCTCTTGAAAGGAATCAAATAAACAAGAATACACAAGTAGGGTCAGCCATTATTATCTGACCAAAGCGTGTTTCAGTGTCATTGTTACCACTAGTCAGTCATTGTTACCTAACCGAAACACGTATGACAGTGTCATTGTTACCACTGCCCATTTCAAAGGGGCACCCCGCGCTCACTGTGGGTGTACAGACTTCGAAGGGGCTCCTACAGCCCAAGTGCTATCAATAAGGCCTGAAAGCCTGAATAGTATCAACACGAGGCCTGAAAGCCT
>MU682910.1:68336-81110 GCA_026770625.1 Nicotiana glauca | reverse complement strand
GCAGAAGATTGATATGGCGGAAAGGAGCTGCTTGAAATGGAGAAGGGTGCAGCATAACCCTGAAATTGGGAGGATATTGCCTCACATTTAACTGATGTCCGCAAGGAGCGAATGGACTTGTGCAACTGGAAGGTGAGCTCGGACTCAGAATGGGCTATTGGTGTCATGGCGAATGTACCCCGTGCAGCGGCGTGGGAAGATGTCAGGAGGTTGTTCCCCTAGGTGGGTTATTCCCCGTGAGCAAATTAGCGATCGTGTGGTTGGCAAAGCTTCTGCAAGGAATTATATTGGTTGTTCAATAAAGAGATCGGTCGTGCGAATGTGGTTAATGATTCAGAATATGAAAGATGGGGATTTACAGGAAGATTCCGAGAAATTTTGATAACTTATAATGGGAGGTTATGTCAATAAGAGGTAAAAAGGTCGGGCGAACTCAAGAATGATGAAATGATGGCTTCAAGCTAAGTGGGAGAGTCCCACCGCTTGTGATTGGGCTGTATGATTAACTACTTGCGTGATGTCTGGTTATTCGCCTATTGATGGACTATTTAAGCTATGAGAAAAGACCATAAGTGTTAATTCGAGCAAATGAATTATTGGAGGCATGCGATGGTTGGCCTTATTGGCTCATGTCCGGACTTGGAAAAAGGTTCAGGATTTATGCCTTATATGGATACAAGTTTCAGAGAAAGTGATTTTCGCCAGGTGCCTCGTCGAGAGAGTATTCGTGTGCTATAAGATCTATGGAGTGAGTTATGTTTGGGACCAAGTCAGAGCAGGTGGCTCTCAATAACGGTCCTAGTGGAACTCAAAAGATAAAGTACGGTACCTAATAATTTCACGCCTATAAGTACAACTGAGAATCAAGATTTGTAGCAGCTTATGAGAAGGTACCCAGAATGTTCTATGATGCATTACCTTGTGGTGTAACATTTGAGAAATGTGAAATAATTCGTGAGATTTGAGACAGCATGGTCTCGCAATTCAAGGTCACTCGGGGTGAGTGTAGAGGGAGTACGTTATGCGTTGAAGAGAATTAGTATTATTTCCAAAGCAATCAAGGATAAATTGGAGGGAAAGGGATTGATTAGCCATAGTTGAATTTGGCATGTTGGAGTCTGTGGTCCGTTCATTCAGCGTGATCGAGTTATGCATTTGATTTGTGGCAGTACGTGTGAGGTTTGTCGGCCGCCGTGATTGATGATTTATCAGGGGCATTCTTCTGTTATGACTCGTTAAGTGAAAGCGGATTCCGGAAGGGCTATGGTGGCTTGGACCACTACTTGCAGATTTGCATATTCTACGGTTATGGGAAACTACCTGTGTGTTTCTATGAATCTCCTGAAGTGCGTTAAGTGAAAAGTTCATATATGATGAATTGTTAAAATGATAATGATTCCGGGGTTATGATGAAAAATCGTGTTCTATCATATGTTGGCACGTTGGGTGGAGTGGATCAAGGTTGTAGTTCGGTGTTGACAAGGATGTCACGGGCTCGGATGAGCAAGGAAAGGGTTGAATGATTAGAGTAAATTGGAATTGTCCTCAGCGTCACCTGAGATCGATGTGTTGAGGAAGAGGTTTCGCATCCTGGTTAAGGAGTCTGGATCGCTTTTCAACGTTAGTGCGTCCGATGGTTTAGATGTGCGGAGCCGTTATTTATTTCGAAAGATTGTGGGAATGTATTCCATGGGAAGATTGTACCAGTGTGGCATGTAGCCACTTGTTTGACTAAGATTTAAATCAAGTATGAGGAATTTGGGTAATATCATTGCCTTGAAAATTTATGCCTGGAAAGCACCTTGTTTATTGGGTAATGGACCAAGGAGGTTTGCTCCGGTTATGACGGTTGTTCTCGTGTGTTATGAGAAGAAGGAAATATTAGTATGGACCTTTGAAAGGTCATTGGCTTAATTTGATATGTTCAGGACCGGCTTGAGATCGGTGGATTGATTTATTTGTGAACAGGGCTTTGTATCAGGCCAGTTGTGTTCATTTCAGCGAGCGTCTCCTATGGAGGAATAGTCGAGGTGTTATTTTGTCATCAGCTATCCCAGGTAGTGATGCATTGCGCCGTGTGAGTTTTGAGACAGCCTGAGAAATTGTGTATGTGTTGAGGTTCTGCGTTGCGATGATGTTACGTGAGCAGAATGGCTCTTGTGATTCAGATCTTGTGTCGCACCTCCGTTATGCTCGAGTTTGGTAGCCTATAGTGCTATGTGTTTCCTCAGGGATGGTATTATGCACTTAGTGTGCTTACGATCGAAATTTGATATTTTTGTAATGAGCAGGTTTAGCTCGAAGTGCAATCTCCTTATGCGAGATCTATGTGTGGATCGGGTTGCACGCCACAACAGTGTGATGTCGAGTCTGGTTTTTCTACATGCTATTTCTTTGTGTGTTTCGCTTCCTATCTTTTAAATAAAGTATGTATTAGTGCGGGGGTTAGGTAATTCCTTCCAGAGTTCGATTTCCGTTTGTGTTGTGTTCGGATTGGTGTCCTATTGGAACATTGTGGCGTTATATGAGACTTGTGATTGCATTCAGGGCGGCTTATTGCCTGTGCAGTTCATACTGGGTAAGATGAGATTGTGGGATTTAGGATCAGTGCAATCTAATTATATGAAGTATATTAAGGAGCGAAGATCATTATTTGGTTCAGAATGTAGCAATGTTTCTTGTCAGAAGTATAGACTCGACGATTGGTTGGCTCGGTAGTTGATTATGAATTTCGGCATCTCATCCGTCGTGGCGGTATTGTAATAGTTAAAGTAAGACCTATGTAGGTCATGAGGTGCAATGAAAGCATCGGACTTGTGGAATTTCGATTAATTCAAATAGGAATGTTATTGTGGTCCTATGAGTAAAGTGATGCAAAGTGTGAATTCAACAGAGTTATGCAGTCATGTTTGAGTACAGCGTATAATGATTGATACAACGATCGTATGTTGGAAACAGGCCTGGCATAGAATTCCGGATGTTGGAATTGGGCTCTAAGGCTTATTTTCTTGAACAAAAGGGAATATATTCAGAATATATCGAGCCGATGTGCTCAGCTAAGTTGTGTTAGCACGGGGAGGTGCATGAGAAGTTAAACATCAATTTCAGACTACTTCAGTATAGTACTCAGCACGTTCGAGGATGAACATATGTTTAAGTGGGAGAGAATGTAATGACCCGACCGGTCGTTTCGAGCCCTAGCGCGTCGTTCAGCAATCTGAGGCCAAGAGCAGCTTCATTTCAGGAATTTTGACTTGTTCGCATGGTCGGAATTTAAATTCAGGAAGATCGGAGTTAAATTTAGATGAAAATTTTCATTTGAGAAGCTTAAAGTTGAAAGAATGAACTAGGATTGGAATTTTGAGTAAAAGACCTCGAAATCAANAGTGCATTTCAGCGTTATCGATGTCCGTTTGGGATTCCGAGAATGGGAGTAGCTCCGTATGGTGATTCTGGAGTTGGGGGCGCGATCGGAAGTGAATTTGGAGGTCCATAGGTTATTTTGAAGCCATTTGGCTAAAGATAGAAATTTGAAGGTTTTTGAGAAGTTTGACCGGAGGTTGACTTTTTGATATCGGAGTCGGAATCCAATTCCGGAAGTTGGAGTAGGTCCGTAATGTCAAATATGACTTGTGTGCAAAATTTGAAGTCAATCGGACGTGATTTGATAGGTTTAAGCATCAGAAGTAGAAGTTGAAAAGTTCAAAGTTCATAAAGCTTGAATTAGGGTGTAATTCATGATTTTAGCGTTGTTTGATATGACTTGAAGCCTCGAGCAAGACCGTAATGTGTTTTGGGACTGGTTGGTATGATTGGTTGGGGTCCCGGGGGCCTCGGGTGGATTCCGGGTGGTTAACGGATCGAAAGTTGGATTTTTCGAAAAAGAAACTAGGCAGCTGGTATCTGGTATTTCCACTTCTACGGAAATGGGACCGCAGAAGCGGCCCCGCAGAGGCGAAATGTGGACCGCAGAAGCGGTTTTGGCCAATAGTGAAGGGGACCACAGATGCGGTCGGGCAGTCGCATAAGCGGAACTGCACCTGTGGTTGGCAAGTCGTAGAAGCAGAAGTGAGGGGTCTCGTTTGGGACCGCAGAAGAGGCCTATGTGTCCGCATAAGCGGGATCGCAGGAGCGGTCCCTGGACCGCAAGAGCGGAAAACGGCTGGGGCAGAATGTTTTAAAACCCGATTTTGGGTCATTTCTCACCACATTTTTCATGGCTTGGGACGATTTTAGGGAGCTTCAAGAAGAGATTTTTGTCGTCAATGTTAAGGTATGTTATCCCTACCTATTTTGAGTTAAATACATCAATTATGTATGGATCTTAGCATGGAAATTAGTATAAAAATTGAGGTTTGGGTGGAAAACCTAGAAAATTATATTATTGGATTTTGACCACGATCTTGGATATGGAATTTAGATAAAATCATATATTTGAGTCCATGAGTTCTTGGGTAAAATTCATCTTCGAAAAATTTCTGATTCCGGGCCCGAGGGCATTTTTGTCAACCTTTCGTTCGGAGTTAGGAATTGTTATAAATTGGGTTGCGGAGTATAGTTGTGCATATATTAATGGATTTGTGTGATCATTGGCTAGTTTTGGTGCATTGTGCGTTGGTGCAAGTCTTCGGAAGAATGTAGATTGCCGGTTGCGGATCTTCGGAGCGAGGTGAGTCTCCTTTCTAATCTTGTGAGGGGGTATTTACCCCATAGGTGAAGTGAATGATTATGTGCTCCTTTTTGTAGGGGCTACGTATGTACGAGGTGACGAGAGTCCGTGCGTAGATACTATTATGCTATTGTCCGGGTAGTTAGGACCCATCAGCATGTTATACTTGAATTAATTATGAACCCATCGATGACTTGGATTGTTAAAATCACCCTTGATTAGTAAACGAATTTAAAAAAAAAAAAGAGATTAGACATCATTTCCTGAACTTGTTAAATAGAGAATTTGCTTATTTGGATAATTATTCCTTGATAAAATTCTAATTGGCTATCTAAGCATGTATCTTATGTGTACCTGCGTCGCATGGATGATTCGCGAGCAGGGTGATTGTTTATTTTATGTGGACCGCGTCGCATGGATGATTCACGAGCGGGGTAATAGACCATATTAAATTAATAAATGAAATTCTAAAAGGACTTAAGCTTTGTTTTCTCAAAGTATTAAAGAGAATTGGCTTTTTCTTGGATAATTGCTCCATGTTGACTTTTTGACTGACTATCTGTCTGTGTGAGTTTATTTTGGAACGGGCCGAACGCCTCGGCAGATTAATAGATGCACCTATAGGCGTGCCGTCGACCCTCGACAAGTGCACATTTATTTCTGTTGGATCGGGCCGTCGCCTCGGTATGATTTGCGCATGCTTATATTGCTGCCTGGATTTATTTAAGCTGTTACATGCCTCACTATGGCTCGAGATCATATTGTTAATAATGAAAATAAACCTTGGAAATTTCCTATGAAGGAATTACATGTTTACTTTTTTCCTCTATTTGGATAAAAATCATGTTAGAAAATAAATCCACTGTTGATATGTATATTGAGAATAAATAACCGTTGGACCATTAGAGTGTGTCAAAATTGACCATCTCGTCTCTACCCCTTCGGGATTAGGCGGGACACTCACTGAATACACGTTGATTATGTACTCATACTACACTTCTGTGTATTTTTGTTGCACATGTATATATATACATCTCTAGCAGCCTATTGGGCGTAGCAGCATGGATGACGCTGGGACTAGGTGAGCTGCATCATTTGAGGTAACCGCAGCTAGGGTAGTCCCTTCCAGTGTACTGTATTTGCTTTTCGCCCACTGTATTCCGGGCGGATATTGTATTTTATTTCTCTTATCAGTAGTTTCTCATATACTTATGACACCGGGTTTCTGGGATGGTTTACAGTGGATTTGTACTAATTGTCATTATTTAAATTTGAATTCAAGTAGTGAACTTTTATTTATAAAAATGGAAGGAAAAACCTTAGATTTTCAAAAGTATTAAAAGAGGAATTAATTGATAATTTAGTTGGCTGGCCTGACAGAGGTGTCCGGCGCCACCACGACCCTTAGTGGATTTTGGGTTGTGACAATTTACTATTTTGGTTTTTCCATTAATTGAGATCTTCTGTTGTTGAAAGTAAGAAATGGCAAATGAAAATGGAAATCCTTCTGCGACTGTTGGTACAACGACGATAGTCTCGTCAAGCCGTACTGCTGTCCCTTCGGCTGAGAAATCGGGGAAAGTTTCTTGAACCAACTTCAAAGGATGGAACCAAAGGGTGTTCTTCTGGCTTACCACACTCGGTATGCAGAAATTCACTAGTGAAGAGCCTCCATTGCCTGTTGCGGACATGCCGGATAATGAAAAATTTATGGTTGTTGAGGCATGGAAGCAGGCAGATTTTCTTTGCGAAGGCTATATCTTAAGTGCTTTAGAAGATGACTTGTACAATATGTACAGTGCAATGAATACTTCGAAAGAATTATGGGACGCACTTGAGAAGAAGTACAAGACAGAAGATGCATGCTTGAAGAAGTTCGTGGTTGCAAAGTTTCTAGACTATAAAATGATAGACGACATAACTATGGGAACCCAAGTTCAGGAGCTTCAACTTGTTTTTCATGACCTTATTGCTGAAAGTATGGTCGTAAATGAAGCATTTCAAGTGGCTGCTATGATTGAAAAATTGCCTCCTTCGTGGAGAGATTTCAATAACTATCTTAAGCACAAGCGCAAAGAAATGAAGTTGGAAGATCTTGTAATACGTCTAAAGATCGAGGAAGACAACAAAACAGCCGAGAAGAAGTCTCGTGGAAATTGAACGATCATGGGAGCTAATATTATTGAGGAGACTGCTCCAAAAAGTAAGAAGAGGAAGAGGTCTTCTGGACAAACTAAGGAGCAGAACAAAAAGAAATTCAAGGGCAGCTGCTACAATTATGGAAAGTTGGTCACAAGAGCCCTGATTATCATCTCCCGAAAAAGGATAATAAGAAAGGACAAGCCAACATAGTGGAGAAGAATAAAGACATTGATGATCTTTGCGCAATGCTTTTAGAATGCAACCTAGTTGGAAATCCAAAGGAGTGGTGGATTGACTCTGGAGCCACTCGACATATTTGTGCTGTCAAAGAAGCATTTGCGACTTACTCTACTACTGGTCTGGAAGAAGAAATTTCCATGAGAAATAATTCAACAGCCAAGATTGAAGGTTATTGAAAGATATTACTAAAGATGACTTCCGGCAAGGTGNTTTCTGATAAAGTTATTGTAAGCAAGAACGAAATGTATGTTGGAAAAGGCTACCTCACGGAGGGCCTTTTCAAACTCAAATGTAATGATTGTTGGCAATATGAATAAAATTTTAGCTTCTTCTTATTTATTGGAGTCAAATGATTTATGGCATATTCGTTTAGGACATGTCAATTATAAAACCTTGCGGAAGTTAATTAATTTAGAAGTATTGCCTAAATTCAAGTGTAATAAATCGAAATGTCAAATATGTGTTGAATCTAAGTTTGTAAAACATCCTTGTAAGTCTATTGAAAGGAATTCAAATCCTTTAGACCTAATTCATACTGACATTTGCGATATGAAGTTGACACCATCTCGAGGTGGGAAAAAGTATTTTATTACTTTTATCGATGATTGCAGTAGATATTGTTATGTTTATTTGCTTAATAGTAAGGATGAAGCAATTGAAGCATTTAAACAATACAAGAATGAGGTAGAAAAAATCAATTGAATAAAAAGATCAAAATGATTAGAAGTGAGAGAGGTGGAGAATATGAATCTCCATTTGCAGAAATATGTTCGAAATATGGAATTATCCATCAAACTACTGCACCTTACACACCTCAATCCAACGGAATTGCGGAAAGAAAAAATCAGACATTAAAAGAAATGATGAATTCTTTATTATTAAGTTCCAGATTACCGCAGAGTTTGTGGGGGGAAGCTATCCTTACAGCTAACCGAATACTCAACAGAGTACCCCACAATAAAACGCAATCTATTCCATATGAAAAATGGAAAGGAAGAAAACCCAACTTGAAATATTTCAAAGTGCGGGGGTGTCTAGCAAAGGTACAGGTTCCTTTACCTAAAAGGGTTAAAATTGGACCAAAAATAGTAGATTGCATTTTCATTGGATATGCTACAAATAGTAAATCATGTCGGTTTTTGGTTTATAAATCTGATAATCCCGTACGGTAATGAAATCAGATAATGCTGAATTCTTTGAAAACATCTATCCGTAGAAAGCGAGTCATTAAGTGAAAGACCTAAACGGCCTTGGGAAGAACCAAAGGAAAATACTCCAAGTATAGAATATCCAAGGCGTAGCAAACGTCAAAGAACATGTACTTCCTTTGGACCAGATTTTGTGACATTCTTGCTTGAAAACGAGCCTCAAACTTTTAAAGCATCTATGTCGTCTTCTGATTCAGCATTTTGGAAAGAGGCAATCAATAGTGAGATTTAATCAATTTTGGATAATCATACATTGGAATTGGTTGATCTTCCTCCAGGAAATAAGCCTTTAGGTTCGAAATGGATCTTTAAACGGAAAATTAAAGCTGAATGCACTATTGACAAATATAAGGCAAGACTTGTTGTCAAAGGTTATAGACAAAAGGAAGGCCTTGATTACTTTGAGACTTACTCGCCAATAACGAGGATAACATCTATTAAGGTGTTAGTGGCACTAGCGGCCATGTATGGTCTTGAAATCCATCAAATGGATGTTAACACAGCTTTCCTAAATGGAGAATTGGAGGAAGAAATTTACATGGAACAACCTGAGGGTTTTGTGGTTCCTGGTAATGAAAAGAAAGTGTGCAAACTTGTTAAGTTGCTTCATTGAATTAAACAAGCACCCAAACAATGGCATGCAAAATTTGACCAAACAATGTTGGCAAATGGATTTAAAATCAACGAGTGTGACAAATGTGTGTCACACCTCCTTTTTCACTACACCCCTGGGAAGGGTATAATAAAGGGAGTTTTTCCAATTAAAGGACAATCGAAACGAGATTTATTTATTAATAGATTCAGAGTCACCACTTGGGAGATTTATGGTGTCCCAAGTCACCAGTTTGAATCCCGAATCGAGAAAAAAGTTTGACCCTGTTTAACAGTCGCGAACCAGAAATCCGAGTAAGGAATTTTGTTAACCCAAGAGAAGGTGTTAGGTATTCTCGGGTTCCGTGGTTCTAGCATGGTCGCTCAACTGCTATATTTGGACTAAGTATTATGATTTTAGTACATGTCATCCTATAGTGAAATTTTTACAATTATTTACCGTTTTTTATTAAATTTCTAAGAAAATGAATGCCGTTTAAAACATGTTTTTGGATCACATCACATGAAATGCACCCGGATCCTCGACACATTTTATTCAACATTTTGGGATTTGGAACTGGGTTGCATGAAATGCACACCCGAATTTAGGAAGGTAGATTATTAAAGTACGCACCTAAAAGCAACTAACGCGTTGTCAACTTTGCGGGAGGCCATGAAGATTCGCTGAATGGCATGTCTCGAATTCTAAGTATTTTAACAAAGTAATTAAAGAGGGCCACGCAATTTGTGATTTTATTTTGCGCAACACACCTCAATTTGTCTTTTAAAAGGACACTCTAAAGACGAACTAATATTATCTACAAGAATTGTCTTTGCAACAAAACTTAATTTGTTAATATTATGAATTAACTAGCATTATGGTATTTAAGGAAATTCGGGTCCCAAGATCAAGTCCAGACTCGAACAAGGACATTCTCCATTATTGAAGAGACCCTTAACTCGAATATTCCACTTGACTTGAAAAGCCCAATGATGTGACTAAAAAAAACTTCAAAAGAAATCAGATGCACAAAGGAAGACTGGTTATTTAAGGCAAAGTTTAATCCAATCCCAAACATATTGGTGAAGTGAAGTCAAAGAAAAACAGCCTATGTATTAACAACCCAATGCTAACAAATTGGACACATTTGAAAGCAAATATTCTACTTGGGCCCAAGGGTGAGCCCGAATTCCTGAAGACATATTGTCCTTGTTTTTTTTGAATCAGGGACTCGAGTTCGAGTCTCAAGCACCACGAGACTCTTTGAATATAGGAAGAACTAAACTTCATAAAGAGATACAAGCCTTACCTACCTACCATATTCACGGCAAATGAGAACCCATTAATTAACCAAAAATTCGAATTGAAATAGCCATGCTTCAATAGTATCAGAACCTTAACAAGTAGACTTGAATCAACTTATCACTTAATGTAATATCCTAATCACAAAACCATAGATTGACCCCTAAAGTAAACCTGCGTTTCCTTTTATCAATATATCTAAACATGGAACAATCAATACCAAAATATACATGAACATCATGCGTCGAATTTCAACCTGCTGCATACAGTAAACTCCCAAAGGAACGATACACCCTACACGTACTAAAACCAGACCCTGTATTCAACTAGTATAAATTGCCCGATTAGCCTTCACTACAACTAACAAAACCAGCTGATCCAAATGTATCTCAGGAATTCCAAACAATCTCTAATTAATTACATAACAAGAGTATCTATATAATCTATAAAGCTAAATGTTCTGTATAGATTCGAATGAACACACAAAGTAAAAGAATCAACATGCTTTATTCTCACTTCCAACTGGGAGCTACAGCATGATAGACTTAGAACATGTACCTGGAGATTAAAAACATGGCAGAGAAATAAGGAATCAACAGTAGGATCAGTAGCAAAATCAGTAGCAAGAGTAGGAACCAGCAATGCAATCAGCCCAGTTTCAATTTCAAACCAAATAAATGAAGTGTAGTAGTCCAAACCCACTCAGATGAATCAAAAGAAATTTCAGGAAAAAAAACTGAAAATGGGTCAGAATTACTGGAAATTAATGAAGCAGTAGCTTCTTCCTTTAATTCTCAACCTTAGCCTTATTTCAGTATTTTCAGCCTTTAAGTCTCTCTCAGAATGTTTTCAAGCTCTATTCCCTCCCAAATCTATCTATATGTCTCTGAGTGTATGGACGAGTCCCTGTGTAATTAAAGGCTAAGGTTTTTTCCTTTTCCAGATCTTAAGAGCACTTAAAGGCCTACATTTCCACTTTCAATTAAGAAACTTTTCCCCCATCATATTCCCTAACTTTTCAGCCTACCAAGACTGTCAGTTCCACTATTAGCCCCCTTTCCCATTATTTTAATTTAATTGGTATGGGCAACCTGCATTTTAAATTAATGGTATGGGCACGCCCATATTTTAATTTAATTCCCCTATCCCTTATTCATTAATGAACAAAAACCCTCATGTTTTCTAATCTTCCAGAACAACTTGGGTCAAATTTGATCCAAGGCCAATCGAACTCCGACTTCCAGCCAATTGCAACACACTAGCCTGACCCTCAAATGGGTCATGGGTTAGTGACCCGACTAACTAACCCATTTAAACCTCTTAAACCAACAAAACTGAACTAACAAGCATGATACACATTTCGAAACCAAACCAAACAGTTCAAATGACAATTAAAATAACGGCACTTTCGAGTAATTTCAACAAAATATAACTGACTATGAAATTCAGACTAACATAATGAACGAACTACTTATCAATGTGAAAGGGAAGTTTTTCTAACATACGCTTAAGGAAGAACATAACTGATGAAAATTGGACCAAATAAAAAGTCCGAAAGAGAAGGTTGAAACAAAAATGAAAGATAACGAACAAAATTAACAGCAAAGAAAAGAAAAAGCAATACCTCAGAGGTTCAGACTGGACTCGAATCAATTTGACAGGTCTTCAATTTCCGATCGGACTAGACCTTAATCTTGTATTTTCAAGTGAAAACCCAAGATTAAGGTCCAGTCTGGTCGAAAAATCCTTATAGCCCCTTTTGTATTTTAGGGCTTGTGACCTTAGGGTTCAGAATCGATGTTCGGGCATTTTGAGGGGGAATCAGGGGAATCTAGTAAGGGATTTTGGGTGGGGGTGGTCTGGGGAAGCTGTGGTGTGAATTTGGGGGTAAGGGGAGGTGGCGCCGCCACCAGGGAATCTTGTGGCAATGCTAGGGTTCTTAGCTTTAAACAGATATTCGACGGGTTTTGGGTTGATTGGAGGTAAGGTGGTCGGGGATTTGGCACGAGGACGTTGAGGGGATCATATGGTGTTAAGGTGGAGGTGAACAGAAACTTGTCGCCGGAGAGTCCGTTTGGTTTTTTGGAGATTCGAGAAGCTGGGCTGGGATCGAAGAAATCTGGGGTGGATCGGGGATGGGGAGGTCCAGGTGAATTGATGGTGTAAAAATGGGGCTTTTTGTACCACCGGAACAGCCGTAAGGCGATTTCCGGTGGGCGGAGTTAGGGCAGTGGAGGGCGGAGAGATCAGAGCTGTATCTGAAGAGATGGAGGAGATAAGTGGGGGGGGGGGGTTAGGTTTGGGGGGGGTGGGATTTTGGTATATTAAAGTTAGGGATTTAATTTGGACCGTTGGATAATTAGAATCCAACGACTGCGATTGAATCACTAATCAGAAATGGGGTCGTTTTGGCTAAGGGGATTGGATGGGTTTGGGATTGGGTCGGGTTTGGGAAATGGGCAAGGGTTTGGACCGTTGGATGATGAGATTCCAAAGGTCAGGATTACAAACCGTCCAAACGACGTCGTTTGGTGTAACAAAAGGGGGACCGGGTTTGGACAGGTTTGGGTCTGGACTGGGGTGTTTGGTTTGGGCTGGTTGATTCAAATCGAAAATGGGCA
>MU682910.1:53012-68144 GCA_026770625.1 Nicotiana glauca | reverse complement strand
GGGGGGGGGGGGGGGTTAGGTTTGAGGGGTGTGGGATTTTGGTATATTAAAGTTAGGGATTTAATTTGGACCGTTGGATAATTAGAATCCAACGACTGCGATTGAATCACTAATCAGAAATGGGGTCGTTTTGGCTAAGGGGATTGGATGGGTTTGGGATTGGGTCGGGTTTGGGAAATGGGCAAGGGTTTGGACCGTTGGATGATGAGATTCCAAAGGTCAGGATTACAAACCGTCCAAACGACGTCGTTTGGTGTAACAAAAGGGGGACCGGGTTTGGACAGGTTTGGGTCTGGACTGGGGTGTTTGGTTTGGGCTGGTTGATTCAAATCGAAAATGGGCAAATCTGATTTCCTTCCTCTTTTATCAATAAAAATCAAAATCCTAAATTAAATTAAAAAAATCTAAATGAACTAACTTAATTACAAAAGTTCCAAATTAACTAAAAAATGTTAAGTATCTCTGAATAATAATTATTATCAATGGTTAAGTACCAAAATCCCACAATGAAAAGTACGTTATTTTTTGTGATTTTTTTCATTTTTATAAAACTACTACTTACTTAATTAATCCTATTTGTAAAACTGAATCATAAATGCAATTGTAACATATTTTGGTATTTTTATCAACTTAACAAATAAATATGCACAGACAAATGCAAATAATGACAGAAAATGATGCACAATTCCATAAGACTTCAAACAATAAAAAAAAACAACTTTTTGTTTTGATTAATAGGAGTAATTCATGTGAGGCAAAAATCACGTGCTCACAGTTGCCCCTCTTTGCCCGTAAACATGAAGAGTTTTCGTGCAAAGACAAAGTGAGCGGATACGAGCGATTTTTGCCCATTTGACTATTCCGTGTGAAGCATTTTTGAAAGATTTGACCGAACCTCCGCTTCAAAGGTCTCCTACATATCCTTGGCTAAAAAGGAATCAGGTCAATGTAGTTCGGGAAGTTTTGGTAGCTGAGACTACCATGAAGCTGTGTTTACCGGTTTTGCTGCTGCTGCTACTTGCTGACCCCTTATTACACCACGCTACAAGTGAAATAAAGAAGCTAGACTAAACCATAGTCTATGAATTACAAAGATTTATTTTCAAACTTATTCTTGCGACTATTGTTGCCTTGTTGACTTGTATTTCCTCCAAAGTTCCTTTGTTGCTGGCCTTGCACCGATTTCTTGACTTGGATTGTATTCCTCTGCTCTCTAGGCGGGCTCCTGACTTCAAAATCTTGAACTGATCCTCTGTTATATGAGTTGGGTTCCCGACTCCAAACTTTGAGATATACGTCTCTGTTCTCCAGGCAGGCTCCTGACTTCTTTACTTTATAATTACACCTTTGTTCCCCAGGTGAGCTCCTGACTTCAAAACTTTTAAAATTACATCTTTGTTCTCCAGGAGGGCTCCTGACTTCACAACTTTAACAATTACACCTCTGTTCTCCAGGCGGACTCCTAACTTCACAACTTTAAAAGTACACCTCTGTTCTCCAGGCGGGCTCCTGACTTCACAACTTCAACAATTACACATTTGTTCTCCAGGCGGGCTCCTGACTTCACAACTTTAACAATTACACCTCTGCTCTCTAGGCGGGCTCCTGACTTCAAAACTTTAAAAGTACACCTCTGTTCTCCAGGCGGGCTCCTGACTTCACAACTTTAACAATTACACCTCTGTTCTCCAAGCGGGCTCCTGACTTCACA
This sequence comes from Nicotiana glauca, assembly GCA_026770625.1. NCBI lineage: Eukaryota > Viridiplantae > Streptophyta > Magnoliopsida > Solanales > Solanaceae > Nicotiana > Nicotiana glauca. Next base: position 66,433 of record MU682910.1, on the reverse strand, counting down.
ACTTTAAAAGTACACCTCTATTCTCCAGGCGGGCTCCTGACTTCACAACTTCAACAATTACACCTCTGTTCTCCAGGCGGGCTCCTGACTTCACAAATTTAACAATTACACCTCTGTTCTCCAAGCGGGCTCCTGACTTCACAACTTTAAAAGTACACCTCTGTTCTCCAGGAGGGCTCCTGACTTCACAACATTAACAATTACACCTCTGTTCTCCAGGCGGGCTCCTGACTTCACAACTTTAAAAGTACACCTCTGTTCTCAAGGCGGGCTCCTGACTTCACAACTTTAACAATTACACCTCTGTTCTCCAGGCGGGCTCCTGACTTCACAACTTCAACAATTACACCTCTGTTCTCCAGGCGGGCTCCTGACTTCACAACTTTAACAATTACACCTTTGTTCTCCAAGCGGGCTCCTAACTTTACAACTTTAAAAGCACACCTCTGTTCTTCAGGCGGGCTCCTGACTTCACAACTTTAACAATTACACCTCTGTTCTCCAGGCGGGCTCCTGACTTCACAACTTTAACAATTACACCTCTGTTCTCCAGGCGGGCTCCTGACTTCACAACTTTAAAAGTACACCTCTGTTCTCCAGGAAAGCTCCTGACTTTACAACTTTAATAATTACACCTCTGTTCTCCAGGCAGGCTCCTGACTTCACAACTTTAAAAGTACACCTCTGTTCTCCAAGCGGGCTCCTGACTTCACAACTTCAACAATTACACCTCTGTTCTCCAGGCGGGCTCCCGACTTCACAACTTTAAAAGTACACCTCTGTTCTCCAAGCAGGCTCCCGACTTCACAATTTTAACAATTACACCTCTGTTCTCCAGGCGGGCTCCTGACTTCACAACTTTAAAAGTATACCTTTGTTCTCCAGGCGGGCTCCTGACTTCACAACTTCAACAATTACACCTCTGTTCTCTAGGCGGGCTCCTGACTTCAACACTTTAAAACTTACACCTCTGTTCTCCAGGCGGGCTCCTGACTTCAACTACTTTAACCAAAACAAGGAAAATTTTTGCCCCAGTTTGGTGGCTGTTTGGTACTTGCTCTCTTTCCGTGGAAAATTTTCTCCGCTATCAACAATATTTCCTGCCCCTATTTCAAACACAAATAAAAATTGGTTAGTTTAGGGAGTGGTGATTGGATGTGATGCTCCTACTGGGGATGGTTTTCCCTTTTTTCCTTTCCATATTCAGTTTTGTCCGACGGCCTTGAACTTGGTCGAGAATTTCCGGCCCTCTGACTAACCCTTTCCCAATTATTGCTTTCCCACTTCTAGTCTTTCTTATTTTATCCCATTCCTTTCACGGAATCTTGGACCATCCCATCATTCGGATTTCCAATGACGCCTTTCACGTCTCATCATATCATTATCGGCGTGTCCTAGCCACATTTCACTTCACACCATATTGGAAACTGGTAGTAAGCTTTGAAATTCCTTTTTATTTGTTAGACTCAAATTATTATTGAAAAAATCCTTAGACAAAAGAAAAGAAATGCAATGATTTCATAAGAAAAAAGATAAAAAATAAAATCTCCCTTTAGAAGACCGTTTGAGAAAAGAAAAAGGACTTATCTGAATGGGATAACCGATTCCCAATGATCATGTTGTGAGTTTTGGATTAACCAACCCAGTCTATTCAAATCAATCAATTTCCAGTTACCTTGCTCCTGCCTCAAAATTCTCACAATTCATTTCTCTACTAAATTCAATCTTTGTTCTGCTTGATGCCTCGACGGATTTCTGCTGTCAATCTTAACTTGTTCATTCCTTTCTCAGTTCCTTGTCGCCTTATGGTACCTGTGAAGGTTTTTACCAATAAGACTCTCTCATTTTTTGGACTTCTCTCAGCTTACATCGCCTTACCGTGCCCTTGTGGGTTTTCACTAAATAAGACTCTCTCATTTTTCTTTCTTCTTGCTTAAAACCGGAGTATTGCCCCTAATATGCACTATCTATACTTGCTTGACTTGGCACCCCTCGAAGACTGATCGGGAGGTCTTTCTTTGGATGTTAATATGGGTTCCTGGATAGGTTTGGAAATAAAAGGGTATCGAAAAGTTCAAACCAAACCCAACGGTTTAGAATTACAACTTTTGGAACCAACTTTCTCATTTCAAACATAACTTCTGCCCCAGTTTCTTGCTTGGGGGACCTTTTGAGTTTTACTTTCCTATGACCGAGCGGTGAAGCTGCCTCCGTATCCTTAAGAGGAATTAGGTAAAATGTAGTTCACCCGAATTCCTTATCATTACAGTTTTTCTTTTCATTTATTATATTTTTTTCTTTTGTTTTCCTTTTCTTTATTTTTTCCTTTTTCTTTTCTTTCTTCTCGTTTCCTTTCTTCTATTTTCCTTTCTTCTTGGTTATTGATTCCAAAAGAGGGGTACGAAATAAAATAAAAAAAGGCTCAAAAGGGTGAACAAAGGGTAAAATGTTTAGATAGAAGAACAAATTGCCTTCGTCATTTCAACCTTTGAGATAATGCCCAGTACAAACAATCAGTGATTATACTAAAGAAAATCATACATAATATCTCTTGAGTGCGTCAGAATTGATAGCCATATCTATGCATTTTCCTTCAATATTTGTTAAACATAAAGCGCCATTGGACAATATTTTGGTTACAATGAACCGTCCATGCCAGTTCGGGGCGAACTTGCCCTTTGCTTCAGCCTGGTGTGGAAAGATCAGTTTCAACACTTGCTGACCCACTTCAAACCTCCTGGGACGCATCTTCTTGATATACGCTCTTGCCATCCTCTTTTGATACAATTGGCCATGACATACTGCTGCTAATCTTTTTTCATCAATTAAACTCTACTGCTCCAAAAGGGTTCTGACCCACTCATCATCATCAATCTCAACCTCAGCGACAATTCGAAGAGATGGGATTTTAACTTCCGCAGGAATCACTGCTTCAGTGCCATATACCAACAGATAAGGAGTTGCACCTACTGACCTACGAACAGTAGTGCGATAACCCAATAACGCAAATGGTAACTTCTCATGCCATTTCTTGGAACTTTCTACCATTTTCCTCAGTATTTTCTTTATGTTCTTGTTGGCTGCCTCAACTGCTCCATTCACCTTAGGACGATATGGGGTAGAATTACGATGTGTAATCTTAAACTGTTGACATATCTCTTTCATCAAATTGTTGTTAAGATTAGCACCGTTATATGTGATGATTACCTTTGGGATTCCAAATCGACAGATGAATTTGATACTTCAATGGATCCAACCGTGAGATAAGTAGTATATGATGGCAGATAATGTTTCAACTTTTGCGTTACCCAAGTTGTGGCGCAATACGTCCTCTCGGTGAGTGTACTTAACCCCATAAATGGTGAATTTATTGTACTTATTATTTTGGAGTTAGATTGATTTTTTAGATTGGGCTGAGGGTTCCTCATGCATGCCATGTCATTAGAATCAACGTAAGAAGAATTGGAATAGAAGAAAAGAAGAAAACAGAAGTAAAATTTTATCAGGAATGAATAAAAGGAAGAAACTGCATTTCATTAAAAATGAAAGATAACAAGGTTTGCACACTTAAAAACAAACTAAAAATAAATTTTGGATTACAACCCTAGAATAATCCACAAAAACTTTGAGGAAAATCAAAGCAGACTACCAAGACTCCTTCCTGGTTAGCCAAAAAGGAATATCTTTCCTATTACCATGCTTGGCATCTTAACCACTCAACTCCGCATCAATATTTCCAAGACCATTACCAACTTTAATATCATCAGTTTTAATCAGCACGTTCTTAAGAGGATTCTCATGCTCCCTATCACTGTCATTGATCACGATTACCCCTTCGTGAATCATTCTTTCTATTTCCTTTTTCAAAGAACGACAATTCTCAATGCTATGCCCTTGGACATTAGATTGATACATGCATCGTATAGCAGGATCAAAGCCTCTTGCGTATGGGTCTGGAGTATAACTGAGTAGCGGATCAATCAGGCCTGAACGCTTTAGCTTTTCAAACAAACTTGCATACGATTCTCCGAAAGCATTCTCTTTTTCCAGTAGTCTTTTTATTTTGTACTCTGGCCTTGGTTGGAATCTTCTGTGGACAAGTGGTTGATACACCTGATGAGACATTTGTGGCAGCAATGTAGACCATCGCGGGCCTCGGGGATATGGGCCGTATGGTAGTGCAACATGGACAGGATATTTGGGAAGTGATGTACGATTTAGGGGGTTTTGTGGAGAGAAGTAGTGGTTGGGAGAATTAAGAGGATATCCATGGGGTCGATATGGAGGCTAAGGGCATTTAGCAAGGACGACCACTGGACTTTGTCGTTTGTGGGGTTCTACAACATCATTTCTTCCTATGGGAAGATTATCCCGAGTAACTTGTTCACTCCATCTGAGCCAGAACTTCCTAAAACTTCCTTTAGGTTTCTTTTCTATCTGAGATGTGGAGGAGTGATCCGGGACGATGCTTGTGTTGTTCTGAAAATGTCGCACAAAATCCCGAGCCATGTCATTCCATGTATGCCATTTACTGACATTCTAACAATTATACCACTCCAAGTCTGCCCCAGTCAAGCTTTTACTGAAGTACGCCATTAGCAAATCGTCTTTCTCGCCAATATTCCTCATTTCATTGCAATATTCCCTCAGATGGACTACTGGATCTTCACCTTCTTCATTCAAGTTGAACTTTGGTACTTTAAACCCTATGAGCAAGCGGACGTCGGGGAGTGTACACAACTCTTGGTGAGACATGCTACCTTGGTCTCCCGTCCCTTGTCCATTTTTTAAGGACTATTCCATGTTCTTCAACCTCTCAGAACTTGGAGGAAGAGTGATGGGGACACCGGGGTGATTGGGAGATGCCAATGTTTGGGTAAGGATAACATCTGAGAAATCGGGTGGTGGCGGTATTGGTGTCTTCCGACCATCAAACCCTGATACATACATGTCTGTTATGTGTTGTCTTAACATCCTCACCTCATCAGCCAAACTTGTGTCCCGTTCAATCAACCATTTTGGGGTACTGATATCAACCACCCCCATTTTGTTGCTATCCGCCATCGACTTTTTGGGTTTTTATGTTGTAGAGAGGAGTTACCATTTCCGAAACCACAACAACCACCTTTCTGATTGATGTGACAAAATGAAACCATCACGATAGCGTTAGGGCATTTAACATATAGGCAAACATACATTAAAGATGCAATGCACCTAAGCAGTTAACCATTTCTATTATGCATTTGCTTGGTTGCTTGCATCATTCCAGCTTCTCATGATTGTGCCCCTTCTTTTAACGCCTCTCCAACTTTCCTTTATTTTACTTATTTTCTCATTTTTCCTTTTTTTTCTTTTTCTTCTTTTAATGGTGGTCAAATCTTATGTGGATTGCTTACGTATCATGTCCCCACATGAATCAGACCGTGCGTAGTTCTGGCCGATGTAAAAATACGTAAAGAAAAAAATTTTCACACAAATAACTGCTTTTATTATAAAATTTGAAAAAGGTTTACAAAACAGATGATCAAATCAAAACTTAAAGGACTGACTGACAAAAGGGTATAGACTTTAAACAAAGATTAAGAATACATTAATGCTTTAAAATTTCCTGGAGCCCGCGACGCATCATTCGGCCTTGCCATGGGCCTTTGTGCGAGATCCCTTTGGAGCCTATCCAAATCGCTCATTATTTGAGAAACGAATGTCATCACTGCCGCAAAAAAGGTGGTACGGGTCATGTTCTCGCATGCTCGGCATTTTGCAATAATGTAATGTGCGATGTTTGCGACCTCTTCTCTAATCATGTTCTTTTCCTGCAGCAGCCGCCCTATCTGTTGATCCCAGGTTTTCAGCACTCGAGAATTATGAAGGAGTTGATCTTGAAACTTATGCATTTGTTCCTCCATCCGTTCCATCAGGTCGTAAAAGCGTTTCCTATCTGCTCTGTAATCTCTAGCTTGCCTGAATACCCTATCTTCGAGAGTGGCTATTGTTCCTCTCAGGATAGTGACGCTTCCCTCATAATCTCTCTTCATCTGCTGCATATAAAGTGCTCGCTCTTTCGCGCCCTTTGCCCATCTGGCCCGAATCCTTGCCAAGCTAGCTTCAGATCTCTCCAGGTCCTCCTGGCATTCACGGGCTTTCCCTTTCAATTCATTTATGAGTTTTTGGTCAGCCCGACTTCTTTCTGGTTTTCTGAAAGCTATTCTCATTTTTTGGATACGAGCTTTAAGGACCTCATTTTCTTGGATTAGACTCTTCTTTTCACCCTCATCTGCAATGGCTTGAACATCTTTTTCAAATTGAAGTTGCAAGGCCTGCTTCTCCAATTTGCTTATTTTGGCCCTTTAGGTTTCTTCCTTTGCCAGCCAACCCCATTGTTCTCGTGAGTCATGCGTAAATTGCTGGACATGGGCTCTTTTAGCAGGTCTCAGGGGAATATGGAATCTATTCTCAAACCATACCTTATACTTTGGGTCCACTTCGCCTCTAGCTAAATTTCGGGCCATGGTTCTGGGCTCGAGGAATCTGCACTCGTTCCATAACTTGCAAATTCTATCCTCTGGAAATATAGCTTCGGGACATAACTCGACGACTTGTTTGCTCAGGTCTTCATCATTAGGGACGGTTTGAAACCTTCCCAACTACCGCAATACCCGATGGGCAGCATACGGCTGGATGCTCCGGATGCCCATTAAGTGAATATAACACTCTTCAGCCGACATGTATACCGCTTCAGCGGCGGGAAGCCACCCAAATTCCCATTCAATTTTGTCGGACGTTAAGTATTTTAGTTGCTTAAACCAAACTTCAGTACCTTCAGGAAGTTCAATACCTGTTACTCGTTTGTCAAACTTTTCAATGCATTTTAACCCGGTCAAACCAGCATTCATATATCCTGCCTGATGACAAAGGTGTTCTTGCATCCACAATTGAAGTAGCAAATTGCAATCCTAAAAAAATCTTCCTCCTTCCCGACAAAAGGTCAAAGCTTGATAGACTTCTGACAGAATCAAAGGAACTACAGTGTTGTTGGCCTTTTTTATCGCAACATCGATCATCCCTACGAGGCCCATTTCTATCTTAGTATTTTTGCGTGGACAGATCACCACCCCCAAGAATGTTGTTATGAATGCCAAACCTCGCCTCGCCTCCCATTTGTCTCTATTTTCGGCATGGGTTAGCCCAAGATTCGGCTCTTCGAAACCCCGAGGATTGCCATAACGTTGATACAAGAACATGAAAGTACAACATCCTTGGGACAAATCCTCGTTCTGAACATCACGACTAATACTCAGTAAATCCAAAAATCGGTGTGGAGATACCGGTCTTGGTGACAAAGGATATCGACCTCTCAGGTTTCCGTTGAGGCCTGCATAACCTGCCATCTCCTCCAAGGTCGGCGTGAGCTCAAAATCTAAGAACCGGAACACATTGCAAGTGGGGTCCCAAAAAGGTATCAATGCTTCAATAATATCCTGCCTTGGCTTGATGTTCAATAACCCAACGAGACCGCCCAGAACCTTCACCACCGTCTCTCTACTACCCTTGCCTAAGTCATACCACCACAGATGGAGCTTCAAAGGGATCTCTTTAAGGACTGTGAAGGGTTCAATTTCAATTGTGCTCATCCTGCACATTTATTTAAGCTGATTTTAATGACCAAAAAGAAATGATCATTTTTTCAAAGAGATTACTTTTTTAAGAAAACTCACATATTGGTTTTGCAAATACGGCCATTTAGCACTTCAAGGAGGAAGATTTTAAGGTTGTATCTGTTAACCGTAAAAAATAACTCAGGGTGGCTGTTCTTGCAAAAAATGGCCTTCCGGCATCCTTTTGGGGACATTCGGCTTATTTCAGACAAGAATGGCATCACCTAACTTATTTATGACAACACTAAGAAAAATTTGTTGTTTCGGGGCTATTTCTGCAAAAGGGGAAGTTGGACCCTATGGGGGTTGCCTACGTATCTCACATCCGGTGAGAATCAAACTAACGTAGTTCGGGTAAATAAAATAGACTATTTTTTGAAACAAGATGCGACCCATTTTTCATTTTATTGGCAAATAAACATTTTTTTTGAAATTTTTTTTCTTTTTCCTTTTATTCCCTTTTTTCACTTTTCTCAAAAATTTGGCAGAGCTTCAGCACTATTTGGACATTGGATTTTTCAAAGCATGCATTTATCTCTCTCAAACGTCTCATTATCTTTTCCCTAAATCTTCCTTATAAGCCGGTCAACATGCAAATTCAAAGCAAATGAATGCGCATATAGCAAGTAAGATGCATCATATTGGCCTTTATATTTCGGGTACACCTGTCCTAGACAGACCCAACCCCTGTGTTGAGTCTCCAAAGTCAAATGTACATGATTCAGACAAACGTTCCTACTAGGGATCCGGCATGAGGCTTTGTTTTCTAGGTTTAAAAACATGAGTTTATTGTTCTAGACCTGTCTTACCAGAGCGGACAACTTGAGCCGGGGATGGGAGGGAAGCGTACCGGGGATACAGAAGCTCCGCCGGCTTAGCAACTTATCCGAACCTCGTTCTACAATGGGATTGGACCCTAAACAGAAAACAAGTCACACGAAGTGCACCCTTCTTCATGATTTAAAAGACTCAGAGAAAAGATGGGTTTCGTAGCAATTTAATACAGTTCACCAAATATCAAAGCGGTAAAGCATTTAGCACATTAAGCCCAAATATGTAACAAAATCAGATAAAGCCAAATATAACAATTTAACTGAGCTCGAATTCTGAACCCTGAACCAAAAGTTCTGGGTTCTCCATCCCCAGCAGAGTCGCTAGAGCTGTCACACCTCCTTTTTTACTACACCACTGGGAAAGGTATAATAAAGGGAGTATTTCCAACTAAAGGACAATCAAAATGAGATTTATTTATTAATAGATTCAGAGTCGCCACTTGGGAGATTTATGTTATCCCAAGTCACCGGTTTGAATCCCGAATCGAGGAAAAGGTTTGACCCTGTTTAACAGTCGCGAACCAGAAATCCGAGTAAGGAATTCTGTTAACCCGAGAGAAGGTGTTAGGCATTCTCGGGTTCCGTGGTTCTAGCATGGTCTCTCAACTGCTATATTTGGCCTAAGTATCATGATTTTAGTACATGTCATCCTATAGTGCAATTTTTAGAATTATTTACTGCTTTTTATTAAATTTTTAAGAAATTGAACGTCGTTCAAAACATGTTTTTGGATCACGTCACATGAAATGCACCCGGATCCTCGACACATTTTATTCAACGTTTTGGGATTTGGATCTGGGTTGCAAGAAATGTACACCCGAATTTAGGAAGGTAGATTATTAACATACGCGCCTAAAAGCAACTAACGCGTTGTCAACTTTGCGGAAGGCCATGAAGATTCGCTGAATGGCACGTCCTGAATTCTAAGTATTTTAACAAAGTAATAAAAGAGGGCCACACAATTTGAGATTTTATTTGGCGCAGCACACCTCAATTTGTCTTTTAAAAGGACACCCTAAACACGAACTAATATTATCTACAACAATTGTCTTTGCAACAAAACTTAATTTGTTAATATTATGAATTAACTAGCATTATGGTATTCAAGGAAATTCGGGTCCCAAGATCAAGTCCAGACTCGAACAAGGACATTCTCCATTATTGAAGAGACCCTTAACTCGAATATGCCACTTGACTTGAAAAGCCCAACGATGTGACTAAAAAAAACTTCAAAAGAAATCATATGCACAAAGCAAGACTGGTTATTTAAGGCAAAGTTTAATCCAATCCCAAACATATTGGTGAAGTGAAGTCAAAGAAAAACAGCCTATGTATAACAACCCAATGCGGAAAAATTGGACACATTTGAAAGCAAATATTCTACTTGGGCCCAAGGGTGAGCCCGAATTCCTGAATACATGTTGTCCTTGTTTTTTGTGAATCAGGGACTCGAGTTCGAGTCTCGGACACCACGATACTCTTTGAGTATATGAAGCACTAAACTTCATAAAGAGATACGAGCCTTAACTAACTGCCATATTCACGGCAAATGAGAACCCATTAATTAATCAAAAATTCGAATTGAAATAGGCATGCTTCAATATTATCAAAACCTTAACAAGTAGACTTGAATCAACTTATCATTTAATGTAATATCCTAATCACAAAACCATAGATTGACCCCTAAAGTAAACTTGCGTTTCCTTTTATAAATATATATAAACATGGAACAATCAATACTAAAATGTACATGAACTTCATGCGTCGAATTTCAACATGCTGCATACAGTAAACTACCAAAGGAACGATACACCCTACACGTACTAAAACCAGACCCTGTATTCAACTAGTATAAATTGCGAGATTAACCTTCACTACAACTAACAAAACCAGCTAATTCAAATGCATCTCATGAATTCCAAACAATCTCTAATTAGTTACATAACAGGAAGATCTATATAATCTATAAAGCTAAATGTTCTGTATAGATTAGAATGAACACACAAATTAAAGGAATTAACATGCTTTATTCTCACTTCCAACTGGGAGCTACATCATGATAGACTTAGAAATTTACTTGGAGATTAAAAACAAGGCAGAGAAATGAGGAATCAGCAGTAGGATCAGTAGCAGAATCAGTAGCAAGAACAGGAACCAGCAATGCAATCAGCCCAGTTTCAATTTCAGACCAAAGAAATGAAATGTAGTAGTCCAAACCCACTTAGATGAATCAAAAGAAATTTCAGGAAAAAAAAACTAAAAATGAGTCAGAATTACTGGAAATTAATGAAGCAGTAGCTTCTTCCTTTAATTCTCAACCTTAGCCTTATTTCAGTATTTTCAGCCTTTAAGTCTCTCTCAGAATGTTTTTAAGCTCTATTCCCTCCCAAATCTATCTATATGTCTCTGAGTGTATGGACGAGTCCCTGTGTATTTAAAGGCTAGGGTTTTTTCCTTTTCCAACTCTTAAGAGCACTTAAAGGCCTGCATTTCCACTTTCAATTAAGAAACCTTTCCCCCATCATATTCCCTAACTTTCCAGCCTACCAAGACTGTCAGTTCCACTATTAGCCCCCTTTCCCATTATTTTAATTTAATTGGTGTGGGCAACCTGCATTTTAAATTAATGGTATGGGCACGCCCATGTTTTAAATTAATTCCCCTATCCCTTATTCATTAATGAACTAAAACCCCCATGTTTTCTAATCTGCCGGAACAGCTTGGGTCAAATTTGACCCAAGGCCAATCAAACTCCGGCTTCCAGCCAATTGCAACAAAATAGTCTGACCCTCAAATGGGTCATGGGTTAATGACCCGACTAATTGACCCATTTAAACCTCTTAAACCAACAAAACTGAACTAACAAGCATGATACACATTTCGAAACCAAACCAAACAGTTCAAATGACAATTAAAATAACGGCACTTTCGAGTAATTTCAACAAAATATAACTCTCTATGAAATTCAAACTAATATAATGAACGAACTACTTATCAATTTGAAAAGGGAAGTGTTTCTAACATACGCTTAAGGAAGAACAAAACTGATAAAAACTGGACCAAATAAAAAGTCTGAAAGAGAAAGGTGAAAAAAAATGAAAGATAACGAACAAAATTAACAGTAAAGAAAAGAGAAAGAAATACCTCAGAGGTTTAGACTGGACTCGAATCAATTTGACAGGTCTTCAATTTCCGATCGGACTAGACCTTAAGCTTGTATTTTCAAGTGAAAACCCAAGATTAAGGTCCAGTCTGGTCGAAAAATCCTTATAGCACCTTTTTGTATTTTAGGGCTTGTGAACTTAGGGTTCAGAATTGATGTTCTAGCATTTTGAGGGGTTTCGGGGGAAGCTGGTAAGGTATTTGGGGTGGGGGTGGTCCGGGGAAGCTGTGGTATGAATTTGGGGGTAAGGGGAGGTGGCGCCGCCACCAGGGAATCTTGTGGCGGCGCTAGGGTTCCTGGCTTTAGACTAATATTCGACGGGTTTTGGGTTGATTGGAGGGAAGGTGGTCGACGATTTGGCACGAGGACGTTGAGGGGATCATATGGTATTAAGGTGGAGGTGAATAGAAACTTGTCGCCGAAGAGTCCGTTTGGTTTTTTGGAGATTCGAGAGGCTGGGCTGGGATTCGAAGAAAGCAGAAGGTGGATCGGGGATGGCGAGGTCAAGGTGAATCGATGGTGTAAATCTGGGGCTTTTTGGACCATCAGAACCGCCGTGAGGCGATTTTCGGTGGGCGGAGTTAGGGCGGTGGAGGGCAGAGAGATCAGAGCTGTCTCTGAAGAGATGGAGGAGATGAGTGAGATGGGGGGTTAGGTTTGAGGGGTGTGGGATTTTGGTCTATTAAAGTTCGGGATTTAATTTGGACCATTGGATAATTGGAATCCAACGGCTGCGATTGAATCACTAATCAGAAACGGGGGCGTTTTGGCTAAGGGGATCGGATGGGTTTGGGATTGGGTCGGGTTTGGGAAATGGGCAAGGGTTTGGACCGTTGGATGATGAGATTCCAATGGTCAGGATTACAAACCGTCTAAACGACGTCATTTGGTGTAACAAAAAGGGGACCGGGTTTGGACAGGTTTGGGTCTGGACTGGGGTGTTTGGTTTGGGCTGGTTGATTCAAATCGAAAATGGCCCAATCTGATTTCCTTCCTCTTTTATCATTAAAAATCAAAATCCTAAATTAAATTACAAAAATCTAAATGAACTAAATTAAATAACAAAAAATTCAAATTAACTATAAAATGTTAAGTATCTCTGAATAATAATTATTATCAATAATTAAGTACCAAAATCACACAATGCAAAGTACGCTATTTTTGTGATTTTTTTCATTTTTATAAAACTACTACTTACTTAATTAATCGTAGTTGTAAAACTGAACCCTAAATGCAATTGTAACATATTTTGGTATTTTTATCAATTTAACAAATAAATATGCACAGACAAATGCAAACAATGACAGAAAATGACGCACAATTCCATAAGACTTCAAACAATAAAAAAAACAACTTTAAGTTTTGATTTTGTGGGAGTAATTCATGTGAGGAAAAAATCACTTGCTCACAATGTGTTTACATTAGAAATACTCCAGGCCATGAAGTCATTATTTGTTTATATGTTGATGACATGTTGATAATAGGCAAAAGTATGGCAGATATAAATGTTACAAAGTGCATGTTGGCTAGCAAATTCGACATGAAAGACTTAGGAGTTGCTGATGTGATCTTAGTAATCACAATTCGCAAAACTCCACAAGGTCTAGCATTATCATAGTCTTACTACATTGAAAAGGTACTTGACAAGTTCAAGTATTTGGATTTCAAAATTGCCAAGACTCCAATTGACGTGAGTTATGCACTTCAAAAGAATGAAGGTGAAAGTGACTCACAACTGGACTATGCAAGAGTATTGGGAAGTTTGATGTA
>MU682910.1:19872-52302 GCA_026770625.1 Nicotiana glauca | reverse complement strand
ATGGTTAAGGATTGATTGTATGACTTATGTTGTCTAGGTATACAACAAAGCTCGACGGTTCAAAGATATCAAATCTACCGATTGACCGAGTATATCCGATATAAGTTCACTACGAAAAATTCAAAGGGAAACCTACGTATCCAGATGCAATCAATTCTTGCTTGTAAAACACACACACGTCTGTGCATTCCTTTGAGTTTATAGCCATTCTCATTCATGTGGGGGATTTTTGGGTTTGTTATTAATAAATAAAAACAAAGAGGTATGAATAAAAAATGGTGGGAAAAGAAATGGAAGGAAGTAAAATTTTGAATGATTTCATTTCACTTATGCACTTTGTCCCTCATTGGTAGAAGGAAGAAAATCTTTGTGCTTATAAAGAGAAGCTCACCTTTTAGCTATTAAAGAACTAAGAAGAAGGCAAGCCTCGCGCCATCGCCATCGTCATCGTCACTCACTCGGCTTGGCTCGGGCTCGGCTTCGGCTTCGGATTTGGATTTGGATTTGTCAAAGATCAATTGATTGATTAATCTTTTTGGACAAAATTCTTTTCAAATAATTAATTAATTATAGAAAATTCGATCTGAAATAACCCATGACCTGCGACCGGTCCGGTTCGGCCCGTTTTTCTTTCCCAAATTATTTTAAATCCGTTTTATATTTTCCGCAATATTTTGAACAACCATGGCTGTTCTGAAATAGTGTCACACCTGTTCCAACAGCTATGGCTGTTCTGAAAGGTTGCAAACCTCTTCAGAAATAGCACCAAGTTGGCTATAAATATACCTTCAAATCCCAGAATATTTACTTACAAAATTTTCTGATTCTTCTTCTTCTTCTTCTGCACAAAAATATTCCTGTGTGTTTTACAACCATCGATTGGTTCGTCGATCACCAGAGTTTTAGGTACCGATACACTGGTGAGTCAAATCGTTCTATCCTGGGAGGATATATTCCAGAACCTCGGGTACTTGAGGGGAATAATTTTCTTAAGGACACACTGTGTATTCAGCGGGCTCGATTTGTTCCTACAATGTTTTTAAAATTTATTTTGAAGAAGTTTACTATTTTCAGAATTAATCACTACTAACTTTCTGTCTTTTGTTTTCAGAAAGATTGTTATTTAATTTATTTCAGCAATACAGATATATAACACTAGTTTTTGAAATGAAAGATTACCAAAAAATATCCTAACAATTTGTTTAAAATGCTAAAAAGTAGAGATTTAGTTGTAATGTTGTAATATCAAATGTCAAATATGAAACAACTAATCCAAATAACTTATTAATTGTTTTGTAAAGTAAACCTTCATAGTGTAATGCTAAACATAGATATATTTGTTTGACCAAAAAGCGTTAAGCCCTTTTTAGTTAAACCAATTTTAATGAATGGATAAAGGGTGAATCCAAGTTAAAAATAATAAACTCTAGATTCGAAATTTAGCAACTTAAATGGTGTGAACCGTGTTCTAATCAATAAAATGTCAATTTAATGCTCAATGATTAGATATAAATATGAGAATGAATGTATACAATAAATATGGTAAATGACATTTAATGTAATAAGAAGCAATAAGTCACCCAAATATTGGATGAGGTACATGATTCCTTCTTCAGGGACAACGTGTGACAGCATGCAATGATAGTGAACAATTTGCAATCGGGTCTTGTGAACTAAAGAAGGATGTTGTATGATGGAATCAAGCAAAAGAGACAAGACAAGCTTTTTGTATATTCTTGATAGTCAACTCTTTTACAAGATGTTCTTTTACAGAAGTTTCGAATCCCTTTTCTATTATCTCTCTCTTCCTATTTATAAGGGATATTCCTAGAAAACCCCAGAAAAGTACAATGTGAGGTAATATTCAATAGAATATTCCTATTCATAGTCACATGGACGTTCTAACAATTGTAGTCGTTGCTCTGTACCCGACCTCGGCACTGATCTTACCCTTTGAGTGACTCCTCGCCACTAGACTGGACGTAATCTCGACTTCGGCCTCATCTCGTCCATTTGCACTCGCCACGCTAGACCGAATTTTGACCCATACAATTAGTCCCTCCACTTATTGAGGTCGTCCTCTTGGGAGTCCTTGGTGAGCGGATTTCATCTGTATCTAATCACAAAAATGTTCCTCCATGGCGGACGTGCTGAATTGGTCAAGGTTACGTTGGTGATGGGCCGGCTCAAAGTTTGTGGTTGGCGTGGATAACATAGGATGACATCATGACCGCATATGTCATCATTACCCATCTTCCCGATGCAATGCATTATTTCTAGTGTTTATGTTGCTTCGATCTTAGTATCAGTAACACTTTTTTGCATCGATATCGGCGCCATAATACCTTATAAATAGGGGAAGGGAGGTTCAAAGATGAGGCTTTTGAATTTCATACTTATTTGGTACTTTTCTTGTTCTTCCGTTTCTTCTCTAACCCTTGCTTCTAATTTCCTTCTGCTTCTCAGCTCCAGCTTTCCCGTTAACCATACATTTCCCGTTTATTCCCTTCCACCGATTCTACTGTACATGCGTTTATTGTAGAAATGACAAACCCCCATCACACTTCTGATATAGCTTCCGATGTCACCCCTCTATCGGTAGTTATGCCTTTCAGGTAGCGGAGAATCCACGGTTGCGAAAGATGAAAGTTTTCCTACCATGGATGAGATAATCCCTCAGAGCCCGTCGGTCAGAAATAACTTTCAGAAAGAACCTGCTCCAGCTCCTGAGCAGGTACTATCAGTCATGGGGTCGAAGGAAATATCTAACCTTTGGTCTAAATTTTGCATTCCTGCCCACGTTGATATTGTTCCGGCGGGAAATGATTCAATACAAGTTCACCGACCTAGGTATTGTACTTTTAACCAATACCCATTCTTGGTACGCTACTCTCTTCCTTTTCCCCCATTTGCTAAGGAATATTGTCGCTTTTATGGCGTCTGCCCGGCACAGCTTTCCCCATACCTGTATAAAGCCTTTTTTATGTTGGCGAAGTTTGCAGAATTGGCCGGTTGCGACGTCTCCATTCGTCATCTGTTGCACCTCTACACGCCTAGTTTTTATAGAGGCACGCTGATTCATCTCCGCCATCGTAGGACCAAAGAATTAGCGATAGGGATGGATGATAAGGCGAACTGTCAGTTCTGTTGCTACTACTTCTTTGTCAGGACCGAGCATCTAGTGGCAGACCCAGTCGGGTTCCCTGAGCGGTGGAAATTTACTCGTAAGAGCCTCTTAATGTTCGTCATGTGTTTTATTTATCTCTCTTCTTTTGTTTCTTACTTGCTCGTGCCTTTCTACTTTCAGCTAGTAAACGTCTACCTCACCCGGTTCCAGATATCAAAGACTGATTGGCTCGCATCTTACCTCATATTGTTGGGATCCGTGATTAGTTGTCATTTAATAGGTGATTCGGCCCCAAATCTTTGACTAGTGAGAAATTTCCTTTTCTACGACCCTTTTGTTTTTATTGTAGCTTATTGCTGTCTCGTTGACATTTTTGTTAGACATAATTTTCCTTTCATAGGGACAAGCTACCAAGAAGACGAAGGCTCTGGTGCCCGCGTTTTGTCAGGCGATCGCATCAGCTGGAATGCAATTTGTACTAGCTGAGTCTGCACGAGATAATCAAACTCTAGCTCCGTCGTTGGGTGATTCCGCCCTACATGTAGCCATCATGTTGGTTGAGATATCTGGTCATCGCATCATGTACTTAATTGATGAGTCATCCCATGATGAAGTTAAGGGTGATGGATCGAGCTCTGATATCGACCCCGAGGAGGTGCGGGCTTTTGAGGAAAGGTATACCTGAGTGGAGATAAGGACGGAGGGGCCTGATCGGCATATAGTCATTCCTATGGATTACGATCTCTTAGACAACTCAGAACGGGTGGTACCGGCCTTCGCTACTCTATGTGCAGATTCCGAGAATAGGATGCTACAGACGTTGAGGGATGCAGATCTGTCGTTAGATATATCTGGCATGGCCCTGCGAGTGAGTTTGTTTTTCCCATCTTAGGTTAATTCATTTCATATGTGTAACTTGTTTCGGCTGATCCATCTTCCTTTTCATGTCAGACTCTCACATTGAGCCTCAGCATGAACCCACATTTCAGGACAGCCAATTCCAGGCGCTCCATTATGGGCTTAAGTTGAAAAATGAGGTGTTGAGGGAGAAAGACGAAGAGCTTATGAGGGCCATTGGCAAATGTAGTGTGCTTGAGGAGGTGTTTAAGGCTAAGGAGGATGAGATTGAGGTGATCAAGTGAATGACCGCCAAAAATGCTGACCTTCAGGTGCAGGTGGCATCTTTAAAGGTCGAGCTCGAGCAGAGCAAAACAAGGGTCGTCAACTTGCAGGATGAGTTGAGCACCAGGGTTGAAGAGTAGGGTCGAACAGAGAAAGAAAGAATGATTATTATAGCGGAGGCGGCAGCCCTAGGGGACACCCTTCATGTTTGCAGGTCTGAGCGAGCTACTGAGGCAAAAATTGCGGCGCTTAGGGAAGCAAGATTTGAGGAAAGGATTGGTGATTTGGAGGCAGAGTTGTCTCATTTGAAAGAGCAGGGTGTCGCCCTAAGGGCCGAGAAGGTTGAGGTGTAGGCTCGGTCGTCCATTTCTCATACTTCTATTGCTCCCAATGTGTCACAGGAGTTGTATGAAATATAGGTTCATGTTGAGGCTCAACTTGACATATATACCTCTGAAGGCGGCTGGGAAGATTTCTGAGGCCGAATTTGAGGATGTTCGTATTAAGGCGTGTGCAGCCCGTGACGCCTATGGTTATAATTCTGGTATGCCTAGAGGAGACGGTGATGAAGACACCTTAGATAGGCTTGCCTCTAACCCTTGGTACGACGATGAGTATGTTGGTGATGGGGGGATGATGCAGCATGAAGTTTTTGTGGGGGCTTCTTTCTAGCCCTTTGTAAAAAATGTATCGGAATGGAGTAATTGAAATGAAACAGTTGTCTTTTGTTATGTATTATTGTCTCTTCTTTCTCTATTCTTTTTTTTTTCATTGTGAGATTTTTATTACGAGAAAGTCCTTGACTTTTGGTTCACTTTGGATGAGATTCTCGACTCGAATGAGGTTGAAGGTAAGCTAATTCGAGCGAGGTCGAATGTAAACTAATTCGAGCGAGGTCGAATGTAAGCTAATTCGAGCGAGGTCGAATGTAGGCTAATTCGAGCGAGGTCGAATGTAGGCTTAATTTGAGCGAGGTCGAATGTAGGCTTAATTCGAGCAAGGTCGAATGTAGGCTAATTTGAGCGAGGTCGAATGTAGGCTAATTCGAGCGAGGTCGAATGTAAGCTTAATTCGAGCGAGGTCGGATGTAAGCTAATTTGAGCAAGGTCGAATGAAGGATAATTCGAGTGAGGTAGAATGTAAGCTTAGTTCGAGCAAGGTCAAATATAAGCTAATTCGGGCGAGGTAGAATGTAAGCTTAATTCGAGAGAGGTCGAATGTAAGCTAATTCGGGCGAGGTCTAATGTAAGCTTAATTCGAGCGAGGTCGAATGTAAGCTAATTCGAGCGAGGTTGAATGTAATCTTAATTTGGGCGAGGTCGAATTTAAACTAATTCGAGTGAGGTAGAATGTAAACTAGTTCGAGCGGGGTCGAATGTAGGCTAGTTCGAGCAAGTTTGAATGTGGGATAATTCGAGCAAGGTCAAATGTAGGCTAATTCGAGCGAGGTCGAATATAAGCTTAATTCGGGCGAGGTCGAATGTAAGCTTAATTCGGGCGAGGTCGAGTGTAAGCTAATTCGGTCGAGGTCGAACGTAAGCTTAATTCGAGCGAGGTCAAATGTAAGCTAAATCGGGCGAGGTTGAATGTAGGCTAATTCGAGCGAGGTCGAATGTAGGCTAATTCGAGCGAGGTCGAATGTAAGCTTCCTTTGTGTTGGCGTGATGTGCAAATTTGGTGGATGTGTGTAAGAATG
The DNA here is from genome assembly GCA_026770625.1 of Nicotiana glauca. Classification (NCBI taxonomy): domain Eukaryota; kingdom Viridiplantae; phylum Streptophyta; class Magnoliopsida; order Solanales; family Solanaceae; genus Nicotiana; species Nicotiana glauca. The sequence continues at coordinate 46,357 of MU682910.1, read as the reverse complement.
TTGTTGCTTTGTTTATTCATTGGAGAATATTACATTTCTTTTTGGTCCGTACATACATTTGAGGAGTCTCGGTCTATCTATTCCCTTATTCGCTCGGCCTAGAGAAGTAGTCAACAGGTAGGTGATGAACTTAATACTTAAGCTCTGAGACACCCCATTTGTCGCCTCATAAAAAACCTCCCCGAGAAAACCTAATTAGGATAAACTCGGGTGAGGGAAAAAGAGTACGACTTAGAGGATGTCCTTCTTTAGAAGTTGAAGTATTTGAGATGGGCGACGTTCCAATTATTTGGTAGTAATTTTCCCTCCGTTGTTTATAGCCGGAATTATCCTTTGTTTGCTGTTGCCGTGATTTTGTATAGTCCGTCCCAATTGTTTCCCAGTTTGCCTTCCCGTGGATCTTTGCTAACTTGTGTTTTGGCTTTGAGTACATAGTCCTCTACCTTGAGTGATCTGACTTTGGCTTTTTTATTATAGTACCGTTCTATTTGCTATTTTTGAGCTATCATTCTTGCGTAGGCCATGTCTCTTCGTTCATCTGTTTCATCGAGGTGTTGCTTTCTACTTTCATCGTTACATTATCCGCTCTCGTTGGAGTATCTTAGACTTGGTTCTCCGACTTCGACTGGTATCACTGCATCAGTCCCATAGACTAGTGAATATGGTGTTTCTCCTGTGCTAGTTTTTGGCTTGGTACGGTATGCCCATAGCACTTCCGGTAGCAATTTCAGCCACAGTCCCTTGGCGTCCTTAAGATTTTTCTTCATGATGTTCAGTATTGTTTCGTTGGAGGAATCCGCCTGACCGTTGCCTATAGGGTGATATGGCGTGGAGATTATTCACTTGATGTGCCATTTCTCAAAGAATTTGGTGCTTTTTTTCCCGGTGAATTAGGATATATTGTCACAATTGATTTCTTTGGGGATGCCAAAGTTGTAACGACTCGACTGGTCGTTTTGAGCTCTAGCACGTCGTTCAGTAGTTTGAGGGCATGAGCAACATTATTTCAGGTATTATGACTTGTACACGTGGTCAGAATTGAATTTCGGGAAATCCGGAGTTGATTTGGAAAGCGAATTCTCATTTCGGAAGCTTTAAGTTGAAATAATTAAATAGGATTGGATTTTTGAGTAAACGACATCGGAATCGAGATTCGAAGGTTCCAGCAGGTTTGCATGATGATTTCGGACTTGGGAGTATGTCCAGATAGGGTATTGGATGACCCGGGAGCGTTTTGGCACATATTGTGGAAGTTAGCATTTTGGAAGAAATTTCATAAGTTTGGCTTGAAGTTTATTTCAGTGTTATCGATGTCCGTTTGGAATTCTAAGTTTAGGAGTAGCTCCGTATGGTGATTCTGGAGCTGGGAGCTCGATCGGAAGTGAATTCGAAGGTCCGTAGGTCATTTTGAAGTCATTTGGCTAAAGATAGAAATTTGAAGGTTCCGAGAAGTTTGATCGGAAGTGGACTTTTTGATATTGGGGTCGGAATTTGATTCCGAAAGTTGGAGTAGGTTCGTAATGTCAAATATGACAAGGGTGCAAAATTTGAAGTCTATCGGACGTGATTTGATAGGTTTAAACATCGAAAGTTGAAGTTTGAAATTCTAAAGTTCATAAAGCTTGGATTGGAGGTCGATTCATAATTTTAGCGTTGTTTGATATGATTTGAGGCCTCGAGTAAGTTTGTAATGTGTTTTGGGACTGGTTGGTATGATTATATGGGGTCTCGAGGGCCTCAGGTGTATTTCGGATGGTTAACGGATCGAAAATGGAATTTTTGGAAGGCTGAACGTGCTGGTTGCTGTCATAACCACACCTGCGAGAATTGGGCTGCAGGTGCGGAGCCGCAAAAGCGGCCAAAGGAGTCGCAGATGCAATGTGGACCAGAAGTGAAGGGGACCGTAGATGCAGTTAAGCAGCCGCAGAAGCGGAACCGCATCTGCAGATGAGAGGACGCAGAAGCAGAAAAGGGGAGCCTGGAGGAAACCGCAGAAGCGGTGGTGTAGCTCCGCAGGTGCGGAAGTACTGGAGGCAGAATGGTTCTTTTAAAAAATCAGGATTTGGCCATTTTCTCTCATATTTTCTTAGCTTGGTCGATTCTTGGAAAGTTTCAAGAGGGGATTTTCTTCATCAACGTTAAGGTAAGCTATCCCCACCTATCTTGAGTTAAATACATCGATTATGTATGGATTTTAGCATGTAAATGGGTAGAAACTTGGGGTTTGAGGGAAAACCTAGAAAAATTAATATTCTTGGAATTTGACCATGACTTTGGGTATGAAATTAAAAGAAAATTATATATTTGAGTATGTGAGGTTATGGGTAAATCTTATCTTCAAAAACTTTCGGAATCTGGGCACGTGGGCCTGAGAGCAATTTTGTCAACTTTTCGATCGGGGTTAGGAATTGTTATAAATTGGATTGTAATGAGTAATTGAACATATATTAATGGATTCGCATAATTATTGGCTAGTTTTGGAGCATTGTGCATTGATTCGGGTCTTCGGAAGAGCGTGGAATGCCGGTTATGGATCTTCGGAGCGAGGTGAGTCTCCTTTCTAACCTTGTAAGAGGGAATTGTCCCCAGAGGTAAGTTAATTTGTTATATGCTCCTATTTGTGGGGCTACGTACGCACGAGGTGACGAGAGTCCGTGCATAACTACTATTATGCTATTGTCCGAGTAGTCTAGGACCCAAAGCATGTTGTACTTGGAAATATTTGTAATCCTATTGATGGTTTGAATTGCATAAATTCTATCGAAGTGGTAAATGAATTTCTAAAAGGATTAAACTTCATATTTCTTAAATCGTTAAATAAAAGAGAATTTGGATTTTTCCTTGGATAGTCGTTCCCTAATGAAATTTTGATTAACTATTTGAATATGTGATTCTATGCGTACTTGCGTCGCATGTATGGTTCGCGAGCAGGGTATTTGTTTACTTTATGTTGACCGCGTTGCATGGATAGTTCGTGAGCGGGGTAATAGATGCATCTATGGTTCGTGTCGTTCGACCCTCGGCAGTGCATATTTTATATTTCTGTTGGATCGGGTCGTACGACCTCGGCATGATTTGTGCATGCTTGTATTTCTTTCCTGAGAGTTTTAAATGTTGATGTTGCCTTTTATGGCCCGATATAAATTGATAAAGATAATAAAAAGTAAATCTTGGAAAAATCCCTTATTATTTGAGAAGGTGTTACCTGCTTTCCGGCTTTATGAGTTAAAATTGCTAGATAAATCTATGTTTTCCGCACATCTTCACTATATTATTATTAGACAACTAGCAAGTGTCAAAGTCGACCTCTCGTCTCTACTTCTTCGAGATTAGACGGGATACTTGCTGAGTACACGTTATTTTCGTACTTATGCTACACTTGCTATGCATTTTTGTTGCACAGGCACATACACTTCTAGTGACCTAATGGGCGTAGCAGCGTGGATGATACGGGGACTAGGTGAGCTACTTTTCTCGAGGCGACCCATAGCTAGTATAGTTTCTTTCAGCGTATTGTGTTACTTTCTGTCCATTGTATTCCGGACGGTTGTTGTATTGTATTGCTTCCTAGAAATAGCTCATGCACTTGTGACACCGGGTTTCTGGGATGATTTTGGATTATTCCATATTAAGTTTGTTAGAGACTCCATGGTTATTTCTGTAAATTACATTCTTTTTTATTTAAATGAATAAGGAAAATCATTTCAACAAACACTAAGATTGGAATTTAATTAAGTATTTTTAGTTGGTTTGCCTGAGAGCGGTGTCCGGCGTCCACCACGGCCCTTAGTGTATTTTGGGTCGTGACAACATGGTATTAGAGCACTAGGTTCCCATAGGTCTCACGAGTCGTGAGCAAGTCTAGTAGAGTCTCGTGGATCGGTACGAAGATGTCTGTACTTATCTTCGGGAGGTTACAGGGCTATTAGGAGTACTTCCCTTCTTGATTCCCCATCGTGCGATTTGATTTCCTTGAGGCTTATGCCCTTGTTTCCTTCCTACTCAATATTACGCGATGCGAACTGCTTGTTATAAATCGAGAATTGAATAATTATAATGGTACTAGGAATGTGGTGCGGGGTGTTTCTCCCTACGGAGTTGTTTGAGCTATTATCGTCGCCTTGTGGAAGGATATTCTATTGTTTCGGCTCAGTAGCAGTACTTCTAAGAGATTTGAGATTAGGCACAAGTTGCCATGATGCTTATGAACAATTGTTCTGCAGTATTGATATGATGGTAGGATATTTGCCTACGTGTCGGAGCAGCGAATGACTTGAAGGGAGGTTTACTCAGTGCATGATCTAGAGATTCGGTATTTTATTCCCGACGGGAGAAAGGCAATCAGGCTATGACGTTCAGGTTTAGGCTGATGAGGGAACGAGACTTGGTACTTTCGAGTGTGGTGGAATTTTCATCGGTAACGTGGTATCGTCGTCCTCGATTGAATATGTTAAGTTGTCGGTGTTATGGTTTTCTTCAATTCTCCTTTGGAGCAGGATATTGCGAGCCAGTATCGAAAAAGTGATGGTCAGAGATCGCGGGGTGTGGTGGTTCAGGATTGAGTCGGTGTTTCTGATGTCGACGACTCGAAAAAAATGATCCCCGAAAAGGTATGAAGTTAGAGCGATTTGTGGGTTCAAGTGCTACGGAGATATATTTTATCTGAGGCAACAGCTGAGCAGCAAAGTATGAGGAAGGACATGTGGGAAGTGTCAAGCGGTATTTAAAACTTCTAGAAGGCCCGGTATAAAAAGTGCAGGTCATGTAGTTGATTAAAGAAGCGAGTTTTCCCAAAGTGGGAGAGTGGCGGAGTTGCATATGGGCTTGGTGGTAGGATGACTACGCACCTTAAGGAGAGTTGGAACGATTTGGGAATTTTAGTAATTTGGTGACTGGGGTCTACAGATTTAATTTGGAGCATGGGCTACTATGCAGCAGGAGATTTGATATAATGGGAAGGAGCTGCTGAAAAAGAAGAAAGATACAACATAACTTTGAATTGGAATGATATTGCCACACATTTAATTAATATCCACGAAGGGTGAATGGACTTGTGCAACTAGAGAGTGAGCTCGGACTCAGGATGGGTTATTGATGTCGTAGTGGTTGTACCCCGTGCAGAAACATTGGAAGATGTCGAGAAGTGATTTTCACAAGTGGGTTATTCACTGTGAGCAGGTTAGCGGTCGCATGGTTGGCGGGGCTTCTGTGAAGAATTTTGTTGGTTATACAGCAAAGAGATTGGTCGTGCGAATGTGGTTGATGATTCAGAGTATAAAAAGGGGTTTTATAGAAAGATTCCAAGAATTTTTGCGGTTGATTATGTAAGGCTATGTCAATAAGAGATGAAGAATCTTGGTGAATACCAGAGTTATGTAATAGTGGCTTCAAGCTAAGTGGGAGAGTCCTACCTCCTATGATTAGGTTGCATGGTTAACTACTTGCAAGGTTTCTGGTTATTAGCATATTGATGGGTTATTTCAGCTATAGGAAAAGAACATAAGTGGTAAATTGGGCAATGAAATTGTTAAAGGTGTGATATGGTTGGCCTTATTGGCTCATGTTCAGACTTGGGGAAGGATTCAGAACGTGTGCCTCGTATAGATACAGGTTTCAAGGAAAGTGATTCTGCCGGGTGCTTCATCGAGAGGGTATTCATGTACTAGAAAATTTATGGAGTCGATTACATTCGGGGCCAAGTCAGAGCGGGTGGCTCTCAAAAACGGTCCTAGAGGATTCAAAGGGGCAAAGTGTGATGCCTAATAATTGCGAGCCTATAGGTACAATTAAGAATCAAGCTTTGTAGCAACTTATGATTAGAGGCACAGAATGTTCTATGATATTTTGACTGGCCGTGTAGCATTTGGGAGGTATGAAATGGTTCGTGGGATTTGAGACAGCATGGTCTCATGATTCAATGTCACTCAGGGTGAATGCGGATAGAGTTTGTTATGTGTTGAATGGAGTTATTATTATTTCTAAGGAAATCAAGGTAAATCGAGAGAAGATAGATTGGTTAGCCATAGTTGAGTTGGCATATTGGTGGTAGAGATCCGTTCCTTCAGCGTGATCAAGTTATGCATGTGATTTGTGGCGGTACGTGTGAGGCTTTTCAGCTGCCGTAATTGATGTTATTCAGAAGCATTCTACTGTTATGGCCTGTTATGCGTAGATGGATCCCGGAAGGGCTATGGTGGCTTAGACCACTACTTGGAGATTTTCATATTCTACGGTTATAAGGATTCGCCTGTGTGTTGCTACGGTTCTCCTGAAGTGAGTTAAGTGAAAAGTTTTTATACGATGAAGTGTTAATCTATTAGCGATTCCAGATTTATGATGAAAATTGTGATCTATTGTATATTGTCATGTTGGGTACAGTGAGTAGTATGGAATTTGAAGTGAGGATCAAGGTCGCAGTCTGGTATTGGCAAGGATGTCACGAGCTCGGATGAGCAGGAAAGGAGTTTCGATGTTTAAAGAAAGATGGTATTGTCTTCAGCGTCACCTGAAGTCGGTGTTTCGTGAAAAAGGCTTGCATCCTGGTTAAGGATTCTTGATCGCTTTCCAGCGTTAGTGCGACCGGTGGTTTAGGTGTACAAACCTGTTATTCGTTACGGAAGGTCGTGGGAGCGTGATCCACGAGAAGGTTGTATGAGTGTGTCATGTAGCCACTTGATTGACTGAAGAGTTGAACTAAGTATGGAGATTGTAGTGGTGTCATTAATTTGAGAATTTATGCCTGAAGGACACTCGATTTATTGAGTGGTGGACTATGGAGGATTGCTCCGGTTATGATGGTTGATCTTATGTGTTATGAGGGAAAGGGGCGAATATGGACCCATGAATGGTTATTAGCCTAGTTTGGTACGATCAAAAATCGACTTGAGGTTGGTGGATGGATTTAAATGTGAATATGGGCTCTATATCAGGCCAGATGTGTTCATTTCAACAATGGGCTCCTTATGGAAGGGTAGTTGGGGGTGTTATTTCATCGTCAGCTATTTCATGTAATGATGTATTGCACCGTGCGAGTTGTGAGAGGGCTTGGTGAATTTCTTATATGTTGAGGTTTCGCGTAGAGATGATGTTATATGGGCAGGATGACTCTTGGGATTCAGATCGTATATCGCACCTCAGTTGTGCTCGAGTTTGTAGCTTATAGCGTTATATGTCTCCCCAGGGAATGGTATTATGAACCTATCGTGCTTATGACCAATATTCGGTATCTTATGGTAACGTGCAATTTAGCTTGATGTCCATCTCCTTATGCGAATTCTATGTGTGGATCAGGTGGCACGCTGCCTTGGGACTGTTGTTCGAATCGGGTTGCACGCCAAAACAATGTGATGTTGAGCATATATACCTATATCTATTTATATGGGTCTTGTTTCCTATTTTTCTGGGGAAAGCTCATATTAGCTGTGTGCCTGCATCGCATGTATGATTCACGAGCGGGATATCTGTTAGTTATGTTGACCACGTCGCATGCATGATTCGCGAGTGAGGTAATTGGATTTCCTTTTCAGAGTTCATTTTCCTTTTGTATCGCATTCGAACTGGTAGCCTATTGGCACATTGTGGCATCATATGAGATTTTCGATTGTGTCCGGGGTGGATTATTATCTGAGCAGTTCGTACTGGGTGAGACGAGACCATTGGATTTAGGATCAGTGCAATCTGATTATATTAAGTGTATTAAAGAGCTAAGACCATTATTTGGTTCAGGGTAAGGTGATGGTTCTTGTCAGGAACATAGACTCCATGATTGGTTGATTCGGCAGTTGGTTATGAATTTTTACACATATCCTCCATCGTAGCGGCACTGTAAAAGTTAGAGCAAGAGCTATGTAGGTCATGAGGTGCAATGGGAGCGTCAGATTCGCATGTTTGGGTATAGCGTGTAGTGATTGATATGGTGATCGTATGTTGGAAACAGTCCTGGCAAGGAATTCCGGATGTTGGAATTGGGCTCTAAGGTTTATTTGCTTAAGTGAAAGAGGATACCTTCAGATTTATCGGTCTAAGGTGCTCAACGGAGTTGTGTTAGCACGGGTAGGTGCTCGAGGTGTTAAACAGGGATTTCGGACAACTCCAGCATAGTTCTTAGCATGTTCAAGGACGAACATATGTTTAAGTAGGAGAGAATGTAACGACCCAACTGGTCGTTTCGAGCTCTAGTGCGTCGTTCAGCAGTTTGAAGCCATGAGCAGCTTTATTTCAGGTATTGTGACTTGTACACGTGGTCGGAATTGAATTTCAGGAAGTCCGGAGTTGATTTGGAAAAAGAATTCTCATTTCGGAAGTTTTAAGTTGAAAGAATTAACTAGGATTGGGTTTTTGAGTAAACGACATCGGAATCGGGATTCGAAGGTTCAATCAGATTCGCATAATGATTCGAACATGGGCGTATGTCCGGATCAGGTGTTGGATTACCCGGGAGCGTTTTGGAGCCTATTGTGGAAGTTAGCATTTTGGAAGAAATTTCATAAGTTTGGATCGAAGTACATTTCAGTGTTATCGATGTCCGTTTGGAATTCTAAGTCTGGGAGTAGCTTCGTATGGTGATTCTGGAGCTGGGAGCGCGATCGGAAGTGAATTCGGAGGTCCGTAGGTCATTTTGAAGTCATTTGGCTAAAGATAAAAATTTGAAGGTTTTGAGAAGTTTGACCAGAAGTGGACTTTTTGATATCGGGGTCAAAATTCGATTTCAAAAGTTGGAGTAGGTCCGTAATGTCAAATATGACTCGGGTGCAAAATTTGAAGTCAATCGGACGTGATTTGATAGGTTTAAACATCGAAAGTTGAATTTTGAAATTCTAAAGTTCATAAAGCTTGGATTGGAGGTCGATTCATTATTTTAGCATTGTTTGATATGATTTGAGGCCTCGAGCAAGTCCGTAATGTGTTTTGGGACTCGTTGGTATGATTGGATGGGATCCCAGGGCCTCGGGTGAATTCTGGATGGTTAACGGATCAAAAATGGAATTTTTGGAAGGCTAAACTTGCTGGTTGCTATCATAACCACACTTGCAAGAATTGGGCCGCCGGTGCGGAGTCGCAAAAGCGGCCAGAGGAGCCGCAGATGCGGTATGGACCAGAAGTGAAGGGGACCGTAGATGCAATCGAGCAGTGACAGAAGAGGAACCGCATCTGCAGATGAGAGGACCCAGAAGCGGAAAAAGGGAGCCTGGAAGAAACCGCAGAAGCGGTGGTGTAGCTCGCACCTGCGGAACCGCAAGTGCGGAAGTGCTGGAGGCAGAATGGTTATTTTAAAAAATCGGGATTTGGCCATTTTCTCTCATATTTTCTTGGCTTGGGCGATCCTTGGAAAGTTTCAAGAGGGGATTTTCTTCATCAACGTTAAGGTAAGCTATCCCCACCTATCTTGAGTTAAATACATCGATTATGTATGGATTTTAGTATGTAAATAGGTAGAAACTTGGGGTTTGAGGGAAAACCTAGAAAAATTGATATTCTTGGAATTTGACCATGACTTTGGGTATGAAATTAAGAGAAAATTATATATTTGAGTACGTGAGGTTATGGGTAAAGTTTATCTTCAAAAAATTTCGGAATCCGGGCATGTGGGCCTGAGAGCAATTTTGTCAACTTTTCGATCGGGGTTAGGAATTGTTATAAATTGGATTGTAATGAGTAATTGAACATATATTAATGGATTCGCATAATTATTGGCTAGTTTTGGAGCATTGTGCATTGATTCGGGTCTTCGGAAGAGCGTGGAATGCCGGTTATGGATCTTTGGAGCGAGGTGAGTCTCATTTCTAACCTTGTAAGAGGGAATTGTCCCCATAGGTGAGTTAATTGGTTATATGCTCCTATTTGTGGGGGCTACGTACGCATGAGGTGACGAGAGTCCGTGTGTAGCTACTATTATGCTAGTGTCCGGGTAGTCTAGGACCCAAAGCATGCTGTACTTGGAAATATTTGTAATCCTATTGACCGTTTAAATTGCATAAATTCTATCGAAGTGGTAAATGAATTTCTAAAAGGATTAAACTTCATTTTTCTTAAACCGTTAAATAAAAGAGAATTTGGATTTTTCCTTGGATAGTTGTTCCCTAATGAAATTTTGATTAACTATTTGAATACGTGATTCTATGTGTACTTGCGTCGCATGTATGGTTCGCGAGCAGGGTGTTTGTTTGCTTTATGTTGACCGCGTCACATAGATAGTTCGCGAGCGAGGTAATAGATGCATCTATGGTTGGTGCCGTTCGACCCTCGGCAGTGCACATTTTATATTTCTGTTGGATCGGGCCGTACGACCTCGACATGATTTGTGCATGCTTGTACTGCTTGCCTGAGAGTTTTAAATTGATACAGATAATGAAAAATAAATCTTGGAAAAATCCCTTATTATTTGAGAAGGTGTTACCTGCTTTCCGGCTTTATGAGTTAAAATTGCTTGATAAATCCATGTTTTCCTCACATCTTCACTATATTATTATTGGACCACTAGCAAGTGTCAAAGTCGACATCTCGTCTCTACTTCTTCGAGATTAGACGGGATACTTGTTGAGTACACGTTATTTTCGTACTCATGCTACACTTGCTGTGCATTTTTGTTGCACAGGCACATGTACTTCTAGTGACCTACTGGGCGTAGCGGCGTGGATGATATGGGGATTAGGTGAGCTGCTTTTCTCGAGGCAACCCGCAGCTAGTATAATCTCTTTCAGCGTATTATGTTACTTTTTGTCCATTGTATTCCGGACGGTTTTTGTATTGTATTGCTTCCTAGAAATAGCTCATGCACTTGTGACACGGGGTTCTGGGATGATTTTGGATTATTCCATATTAAGTTTGTTAGAGACTCCATGGTTATTTCTGTAAATTCTATTCTTTATTATTTAAATGCATAAGGAAAATGATTTCAACAAACACTAAGATTGGAATTTAATTAAGTATTTTTAGTTGGCTTGCCTGACAGCGGTTCCGGCGTCCACCACAACCCTTAGTGTATTTTGGGTCATGATAGAAGTGGCATATGATGTTCCTCCATATGAATGTGATAACTCCATGTTCGTGTATTTGGGCGAATGCACCTGCTTCTACCCACTTGAAAAAATAGTCAGTTTAAACCAAAAGAACTTGTATATTACCTCGCCCTGCAGTGAGGGGTCCGACTAGGTTCATCCCCCATTTGATGAACGACCAAGGTGATGTGACTGAGTAGAGGTATTCTCCTGCCTAGTGGATCATTGTAGTGTATTTTTTGGCATTGTTCGCAATTTCTAACAAAGTCATGGGCTTCCTTTTTCATAGTGGGCCAGTAGTAGCCTACCCGTATGAGGCATCTAACGAGGGCTCGATTACCTGTATGGGCTCCACAATGGTCTTCGTGCACTTCTTCGAGGACGCACCTAGTTTGATTCAGTCATAGGCATTTATCCAAGGGACCACCAAACGTTCTTTTGTATATAGGTCATAGTTGATGATGATGTATCTGGCCGCCTACATTCAAAGCTTCTTGGTTTCTTTTTTCTCGGGTGGGAGCAATCCGTCCTGCAAATATGACATAATACGATTGCGCCTGTCCTAGGTCAAGTTTATAGTGTGTACCTCAATTTGGTCTATTGACGAACGGAGGAGGGTGACTACGTTTTCTTTTGCGTCTATGTTCTTAGTGGCTGCTACTAATTTGGCGAGGCCATCTTCTTTGATGTTTTGTGCTTGGGATATTTGGTCGAGTTGGCACTCGTCGAACTCGGGCAGTAGCTTATAAATTTCTACCTGGTATTTTTGTAGCCTTTGTTTTTTGATTTAGAAAGTCCTTGTGACTTGGTTAACGACGAGTTGTGAGTCACATCGGAGGATGACTTGTCGTGCACCATACCTAAGAGCTAGTTTCAATCCTGCATTTACGGCCTCATACTCGACCTTGTTATTAGTCGTGTCGGGACACCGTATGGATTGGCGAATGACTTCTCCTATTGATACTTCGAGCACGAGTCCCAGTCCAGATCCTGACGTGTTGGAGGCGCCATTGGTGTGCAGGACCCATAGGTCCGGTAACTTGGTGGAAGTACAGGTGGATTCCCGTTTGACCTCAGGAAGTATTTTGGCGCTGAAGTCGGCGATGAAGTCGGCGAGTACCTGCGACTATCGCCATTCGTAGCTGATATTTTATATCGTGCTTGCTTAATTCGATGGCCCACTTGGCTAATCTATTCGAAATCTCAAGTTTATGTAGGATGCTTCTTAAGGGTAAAGTCGTGATTACCGAGATGGGGTGGCATTGAAAATAAGGTCTCAGCTTTCGTGACGCTACGAATAATGACAAAGCCAGTTTTTTGAGGTGGGAGTACCTTGTCTCGGCATCGACCAGGGTTTTGCTAATGTAATAAATTAGAGATTGTGTACCTTTGTTTTCTCATGCCAAGATCGCGCTTATTGCCACGTCGGATACGGCCAAGTAGATTAAGAGATGTTTACAGGTTTCTGCCTTAGCGAGTAATGGGGGCGAGGACAAGTACGCCTTTAATTCTCTTAGCACACTGATGCATTCAGAATTCCACTGGAGTCTATTGTCCTTTTTGAGTATAGTGAAGAATTTATGTCATATGTGTGAGGATCGTGAGATGAACCTTGACAGGGCGTCTATACGACCAGTCAGTTTCTGCATATGTTTCTTGCTGGTCAGAATCTTGGGTTTTCCCTCTATAGCGTTGATTTGGCCAGGATTGACTTCGATGCCTCTCTGTGATACCAAAAAACATAGGAACTTTCCTGAGGTTACGCCAAAAACACACATTTCGGGGTTTAGCTTCATGTCGTATCGTCTAAGTATGTCGAAGGCTTCTCTCAGATGGTTGATATGGTCCTCTTTTCTTTTTTATTTGACCAACATATCGTCTATATAGACTTCCATCATTTTGTTGAGTTGTTCTTTGAACATCTTGGTGACCAGCCTCTGATAGGTCGCCCTTGCATTTTTCAACCCAAACGGCATGACTCTATAGCATTACGTCCCTTGGTGGGTGATGAAGGTGGTCTTCTCCTGGTCCTCTTCCTCCATGAGGATCTAGTTGTAGCATGAGTAGGCATCCAAGAAGCTTAATAACGCGTGGCCCGCTATTACATCGATGAGCTGATCGATGTGAGGCAATGGGAAGGAGTCTTTTGGACAGGCTTTGTTTAGGTCCGTGAAGTCCACGCACATGCGCCACTTCCCGTTTTTCTTTTTCACCATGACCACATTGGTAACCCATTGGGGGTACTTTGAATCTCGAATGGAACCGTTGGTGAGCAATTTTTCTAACTCTTCGTGGACGGCCTCATTGATTGCAGCATTTAACTTTCTTCTGATTTGTCGTACTGGCGGGTAGAATGGATCGACATTCAGCTTGTGTGTTGCTATGTCTTTCGGGATACCTGGCATATCTGCATGGGAGAAAGAAAACAGGTCGGCGTTATCGGTTAAAAATTTATGGAATTTACCTGGCTCTGCGAGTTTGTGGCCAATGTAGGCTTTTTTCCCGTGGTCGCTTTCGTCCAGTTGGACGGGATCGAGGTCTTCCACTGTTGACTCTGCAGCTTCCATGATGTCGGGTTCTCTAACGACGTCTATTTGTTTGTTAGACTCGGGCCCCGACTTCGGTAATTGCTATGCTCCTGAGCCCTCCTCTCTTAACTGTTGGGTGTATGTGCAATCTTGGGCGATGCGGTAGCATTCTTGAGCTGTGCGCTATTCACCGTGGATGCTGAATATTCCCCATGGGGTATAAACTAGACCTGATGGCCCTCATGACGTGTATCGAATGTCTCCCTATAATGGCATTGTAAGGGGTGTCTTGATTCATGACATGGAATGTTCTTTCAAGGGTGACGCCCCCTGCTAGTATAGGAATTGATATCTCTCTAGAGGTTCGTTCAACTGCATTGTTAAAAACCTGTTAGATTTATGCAACGTGGTACTATCTTATCCTCGAGTCTCATTTGCGTGAGAACTCTGGGATGGATAATACATGCATCGCTCCCGTCGTCTACCATGATTCTTTTTACATCAGTATTTGAAATTCGTAAAGTAATGACAAGAGCGTCGAAGTGAGGAAAGGTCAAACCATGGGTATCTGACTTATCGAAGATGATACTGTCTTCGAGGTCATCATACCGTTCATGGGTGATCAACCGCTTCAATTTGTGTGTGGTGGTGAATTTGACATGGATGATTGTTGCTTCAACGCCTCCGCTGATGATCATTTGGATGGTGTGGGCGGGGGAGGGTGGTTTAGGGGGGCCTTGACGTGATTCTCTTCCGCGGGCAAAATTGGCTCTCCCTCGGTCGCTCATCAGCTCTTTTAGATGTCCTTAGTGGAGCATGTTCACTACTTCTTGCAGGAGGGATATGCAAACTTCAGCCTTGTGGCCTCGTTCATAATGGAACTCGTAGAGGGCATTTGACTTTATGGTGTTTGGGTCCGACTTCATCTGTTGCGACCATTTCACCTTGGGACCGAGCCTCTCCAGGGCGTAGACTATTACTGAAGGAGATACACAGAAATTGTGAGCAGATAAAAGTGGAGGCACACCTCTCTCATTTCGGTGAGTTCCCGTTTGTGGTCGGGACGTCCCTTCGGCTTGGCGAGGAGATAGTGGTATGGTCGCTTTGTTGTATGGTTGGTCCATTTGCACTCGCCTTCGCCCTCAGCTCATCCATTTGCACTCGCCGTGCTAGACCGAATTTTGACCCATAAAATATTCAGATGTAAAATTGAAAGAAAAAGGATTAATTTCACATATAAAAATGGATAAGAATGTACAAACTATTTATACCTCTTGCTACCTATCACAAAGACACTTCATCAACTTAGTATACAATTACAAAACCTGTATAAGATGCAACTCAAAATAAATATGTCATAATAATAATAATATGTCATAATAATAATAATAATAATAATAATAATAATAATAATAAGGCAAAATACCTTAAACTGCCCCTAAATTTGGCTCAAATTATTAGTATCCTCCCCGAACTATGCCCGGTCTTAATTACCCCCCTCAACTAGGCCTTTTGAGGGTCATTATCCCCTAGACGCTGATGTGGCAAAAAGTGTGCGTGCACTCACCTGCCACGTGGACTTTTCTGTCTATGTGGCATTTTTTGAAAAATAAAATATTTTTTTACCCTTTTAAAATATTACTCTTTTAGATAAAAAATTTCGAATAAAATTTATAATAAAACTTGGATATAACTACATTATTTAGGCTAAATATTTTTATTTGGACAAAAATAATAATGTTGTAGTTAATCTTTTTTTGAATTTGACCTGAAAATAAAGATTTATACAATTGAAATAAATAGTCAAGGCATCTAAAAAAGTTATAAAAAATACACAGTTGAAATAAATATTTATTCCATCAAAAGAAGAAATAAAAAGAGTGTACAATTGCACTTGTAATCTTGCAATTGTACACTCTTTTTATTTCTTCTTTTGATGCAATGACTATTTATTTCAACTGTGTATTTTTACTTTTATAGGTAAAATCTGTAAAACATAAAAAAAAAAATTTAGAGCACCATAATTTAGAGCTATATAAAAATTTATAGCCAAAATAATTAATTTCAAATTATGTATCTTTATAATTTTTTAGATGCCTTAGCTATTTATTTCAATTGTATAAATCTTTATTTTCATGTCAAATTCGAAAAAAGATTAACTGAAACTTTATTATTTTGGGCCAAATAAAAATATTTAGCCTAAATAATGTAGTTATATCCAAGCTTTATTGTAAATTGTATTCGAAAGAATTTATCTAAAAGGTAATATTCTTAAAAAGGTAAAAAAATATTTTATTTTTCAAAAAATGCCACATAGACAGAAAAATCCACGTGTCATGTGAATGCACCTATACTTTTTGCCAAATCAGCGTCTAGGGGGTAATGACTCTCAAAATGCCAAGTTGAGGAGGGTAATTAAGACTGGGCATAGTTCTGAGAGAATACTAATAATCTGAGTCAAGTTTAGGGGTGGTTTAATCAGTAAAAACACGATAAAATTATAAATATCAACCTTCAAAGCAGTATATGTCCCTAGCCAAAATTGCCTTAATATGCTCTTTAATGTTATACGAAATTATACCATTTGGCAAATATGTAAACTTGCTCACATTGACACAGAGTTATATAATACAGAGTAAATACAACGAAAGCCTAAACTATGAGGAGGGAAGGAAAAGAGAATAAGAAATACTAACCTTCGATTTTTTCTAGTTCTAGTATAATCAACACATGCATCTAGTTTGCTTCATCTGCCGGCAACATCACTTGCTTCTTCCCTATTTTTCAATAAAAATCTTGAACTAAAAGAAAAATCACAAGAAATATCAAAAGGCAAATCCGATTGGTAATTGTGATTTTTTTGCATTATACACTTATAGAGCAGTTGATATAAGCGAATCATCATACACTTACTTCACAGTTCACACAACTCTAAAAAGGCAAAAACTCTGACTTGTATGATAATAATAACAACAATATATTTTTCTATCTACAAATATCCTAAAATGTTCTTGTTCTTTGATCAACTCTGGTGACATTTAAATATCTCAAAGTGTTTCTCTCAGAATATAAGAGTCAACAAACATAATGGTACCCAATACATCTGTCATCAATGGTCTAATTAAGTATTTAGCCGTTTTGTTTAATTGAGTTAATAAACGAATTATTGCTAGCTAATTAATGGATTTCTTCAGCCGATGAGATAATTCATTAGTAATTTAATTGTGATACTGATGGGTTTCTTCAATGGGTGAGAAAACCATAAAGATGACTCGCTTTTATTTTCAACACCAATTACTCTTATCCATTACAATATGGAAGGCATCATTGTCGTAGTATTTCAATACTTTTGTGGACAAGTGGCTACGTAAATGGTTATGTGCTCACAAATAATAGTATTGTTGTTATTTTCCCTTGTCATTTCATTACTACTTATTCATTAGTCATTGCCTTAGGAAAATTTAATTCTCTTAGATACATCTTTGCGAGAACACCAAAGTTCTTGATAAAAACTGATCGTTCACGGGTTGCCTTTCTCTATGATTCTTAAAAGTACACTATTTATTATAAAATATGTATTTACTATTTTGTACATTTCGAATACTACTGTTTCCTTGAAGGGCAAAAATGTCATTCAAATTTTTTATGGTTATTTTAGTAATTCAATCTTACACTTATTTTAGTAATTCAATCTTACACTTAGGATCTTCCTACTTTTAATATAGTGTATAGAGAGAGAGAGAGATATGAATAATACTTGGTTAGTCCATTGTAAATTATTTTGATATAAAAATATCAAAAACAATATTATGTTTAACTATTTTGTCTGGGACTACCACTTTCTACCAACACAATATAGAAAGATCTTCCCATGAAGATTTAGACAGTGAACTATAAACAAATATTTAACAGTTCAATCGCTAATTGTGCATCTAAATATGGATTTACTTTAATTAGATTTGATTTTACTGCATTACTTTTTCTTTTATCGCAAGAATTTTACAGTAGTTTCAAGAAATTACTTCGAGTTTAAATATCTTACCCGGAATATGTGACACTTTCATAAGTAGAAGAAGAAACTTAAAGCACAAATAATCCTTGTACAGTTGATGCATTGTCTGTTTCACATACAAAATATCACATTGGCCTGCTATTAGTACATCATAGTAGAAAAAGAAATGCACCATTATAAGCTTCATTGAAACCACAGTACTCAAATTCCCATCCAAATTTCTTCCTTGTCCCCCTTAGGGAGAGAGGAGAACCAACCTTTTTCTTTCTCTCACATCAGGATCGTCGCCAGGGGCGGAGGTTAGGTGGCGGAAAAGGGTTCGCTGAAAAATTACACTGTATATATAAGGCCAAAACCTGGCTTCGTCACTGGTCGTCGCTACCATTTGTTGTGATCTTGCTATACATGTACAAGTAGGTCTTCTTCTTGGAAAAACTGGTCATTGTAGGAACCGATGAGAATCCAGTATACCTGCCCTCTATGTTCGCCGAGCATATGTCAGAAATGTGCTTGAGAAGCTCATGGCTTTGGACAAATGGCTGAGCTGCATATTCTTCGAATGGCATCCACTGCAAGTATAAAGAAGAACATCAGCTTGGAGCATGAAGCTGGCAACTGCTTGTTTGATGCATTTGAACTTTGTTTGTAATACAAGTTTGCGCATAATCTCTTTTTCTTTTTTAATTTTCTTCGTAACGTGGTGTCTGAAGATGAGATCCTTGAGACCATCCCCTCTCTAGTCACAGAGGAAGATAATAAGATGCTTACGAGCCCTCCTAATATGGAAGAAGTTTTGGACTATCGAGAAACCCCCCTCTGCCCACATCCCTAGAACTTGCTTTGCTTTTTTTCTTTAAAGACCCCGCCTGCTTCACACCTTCTATGATAGGGGAAAGGAGGAGGAATGAGGATATGGAAAAGAAGAGACGGTCTTAGACCTTATCTTAGCTGTTTAAATAAAGCAGGGGCTAGGTCTCTGTCCCCGGATTTACTGATTCAAGGATTTTAGATGGGATGGACAGAAGTAGGTCAGTTCAAACATACATAAACCGCAAGTAGAAAAACACCAAAAATGATAGGGAACAACATGAGTGTGCAGCATGGAGCTGGGAACGGCTAATTTAACGCAACTTAACTTTGCCATCTACAAGTTTGCACGTAATTTTCTAAGAGTAAGGTAGATGGAACCAAGTTAATGTGATGACCCGATAGGTCATCTTATGTTTCAGAACCTAATTCTGTGTTTCGAAGCCTGAAATACCTCATTTTAACCCTCCTCGATTTGCATGTGTAGTCCGGTGTGTATTTCCGGAAAGCTTTTATGTTAAAAACTGAGAAAATATGAAATTTTTGCCTTCAAATCCATTTGAGTATTCGTGTTTTGACAATCCCGGTGGGTCCGTATCGTGATTTGGGACTTGGACGTATGCCCGGAATCGAATTCGGAAGTCTCTAGCCCGAGTTATCGAACTTTGTTGTAATTTAAAAGTTAAAGGCTTAATGAATTTGAAATGTTTGACCTATTGTTGACTTTTTTGGATATCGGGTCCTTATTTTGGTTTCGGGACCCGGTATATGTCCAATATTATATTTATGACTTGTCTGTCAAATTTGGTGAGAAATTGACTTGATTTGACGTGATTCGGACGTCCGGTTGTGAAAATAGAAGTTTCATAGGTTTCTTGAAAATTTCATTTTAGTCGTTGTTCAATTCAGTGTTCTAGGTGTTATTTTGGCGATTTCATCGCGCGAGTAAGTTCGTATGATGTTTCTAGACTTGTGTGCACAATTGGTTTAGAGCCCCGAGGGCTCGGGTGAGTTTCGGATAGGCTACGGAGTGAATTTGGACTTAGATCATTGTTGGTGTGCTTGAGTTTTGTTGCAAGCCTCAGACCTCGCAATTGAGGCTTCACATTGGCGGCCTCTGATAGGTTTGCATTTGCGAGCAACTCATTGCAATTGCGAAGAGTAGCTGGGGAGGCCAAAGTTCGCATTTGCAAAGTGGGGCGGGGGGAGGCAGTGATCGCAATTGCGACCATTTGCGATCAAATGGTCGCAATTGCGAAAGGGTCAGAGTTCGCATTTGCGAACTATTCTTCGCATTTGCAAAGAAAGCAGAGATGCCCTTCGCATTTGCGATGGTTTCTTCGCTGCGAACCCCCGGTCACAAATGCGACATCTGCAACTGATCATATATGAGTTAGACGGAATTTTTGGTTCATTCTTGAAATTTTCAAATTTAGAAACCCTAGAGGCGATTTTCAAAGAACTCTTCTTCCCCAAATTATTGGTAAGTGATTCTAAACTAGTTTTTTTCAATCTTTCACTACATTTCCTACGAGGGGCAGAGGTCGAGGCCGAGGTCGTGCCAGAGGCCGAGACAGGGGCAGAGCTCAACCCCGAGCTCGAGCAGCAGCACCAACACCAGGACTGGAGCCTCAGGTGGAGTTTATTGAGGAGGTTCCATCCCAAACTATGCATGTCGGACCAGCTCAGGTCCCGGAGGGGTTCATCGCCACCCCAATGCTTCCGGACACTTTGGTCTGTTTGGTGGGCCTTATGGAGAGTGTCGCTCATGCCGGTACATTTCCAATGGCACCAACCGTCTCTCAGGCTGGGGAAGGAGCACAGACTCCTGCTACTCACACTCCGGAGCAGATGGCTCCCAGTTTCAGACTCCAGCAGCCAGCCAGTTGGGGTTGTTCAGCTGGTTGTTGTGACATAGGGCAGTGATGGACCCAGCTATGCCTTATGAGGGCTTATTGAGATTGGACGAGTTCACCAAGCTCTTTTCAGTTCACTTCAGTGGTGCAGCTTCTGAGGACCCACAGGATTATCTTGACCGCTGCCATGAGGTGTCGCGGAACATCGGGATAGTGGAGACCAATGGGGCCGACTTTGCTGTGTTCCAGATGATGGGTTCCGCCAAGAGATGGTGGAAGGACTTTGTATCAACCAAACCAGCTGGGTCGCCTGCTCTTACTTGGGACCAGTTCTTTCAGATATTTCTTGAGAAATTCCTTCCTGCCACGTTGAGAGAGGATTATCGTAGGCAGTTCGAGCGTCTTCAGCATGGCAGCATCTCTGTCACTCAGTATGAGACCCGATTTGTGGATCTAGCCCATTATGTTATTCCTCTGCTTCCTAGCTAGAGAAAGGGTGAGGAGGTTTATTGAGGGACTTGCTCAGCCTATCAAGTTGCAGATGGCCCGGGAGACTGAGAGTGAGATTTCTTTTCAGACGACTGCCAATATCGCCAGGCGAGTCGAGATGGTTCTTGCACAGGGGGAGGTCAGGGGTTTAACAAGAGGCCTCGTCATTCTGGTAGATTCAGTGGTGCCTCATATGGAGGCAGTGGTACTTTTGGTAGGGGCCTTCCTCCAAGGTCGTTTCATTTACCACTCTAGGCATCTCATGGTGCTTCAGGTGGTCGTGGTTCTCATGTGCCTTATTCCAACCAGCTAGTCTACAGTGCAACATCAACTCCTATTAGTAGACCTCCGCTCCAGAGCTTTCAGGGTGGTTACTCCAGCAGCCAGGGTCAGTTTCAAGGATAGCAGACACAGCAGCCAAGGTCCTGCTATACTTGTGGTGATCCGAGGCATATTGCTAGATTTTGCCCTCGAGCATCGAGCAGTTCACAGCATCAGGTCCTCGTGCCATGGTCCCGGCACAGGGTGCTTCATCGCCTGCTTAGCCAGCTAGAGGTAGGGGTCAAGTAGCTAGAGCTGGAGGATGTAGTTCAGAGTAGTGGGGCCCAACCCCCATGCTATGCTTTGCCAGCCAGGACTAAGGCTGAGTCATCTGACGTTGTTATCACATGTATTGTTTCAATTTGCAGTAGAGATGCTTCAGTTCTATTTGATCCGGGTTCTACTTATTCCTACGTGCCATCATATTTTGCTTCATGTTTAGTTGTGCCTCGTGATTTTTTGAGTGCTCCTATGCATGTGTCCACACCCGTGGGAGATTCTATTGTTGTAGATTGTGTTTATCGTTCGTGTGTGGTTACCATTGGGAGTCTTGAGACTAGTGTAGATCTTCTACTTCTCGGTATGATAGATTTTGATGTCATCTTGGGTATGGATTGGCTGTCACCTTATCACGCTATATTGGATTGCCACGCCAAGACGTTGACCTTAGCCTTGCCGGGGTTGCCTCGATTAGACTGGAGAGGGACTCCTGGCCATTCTACCAGCAGGGTTATCTCTTCTGTGTAGGCTCGGCATATGGTCGAGAAGAGGTGTCTAGCTTATTTGGTTAATGTCCGCAATTTTAGTGCAGGGGTTCTTTCCATGGATTTAGTACCAATTGTTCGTGAGTTTCCAGAGGTGTTCCCTGCAGACCTGTCGGGGATGCCACCTGACAGGGATATCGACTTCTGTATTGATTTGGCTCCGGACACTCAGCCCATTTCTATTCCGCCATACCGCATGACCCCGCCAGAGTTGAAAGAACAAAGGAGCAGTTGCAAGATTTGCTTGATAAGGGCTTCATTAGACCGAGTGTCTCGCCCTGGGGTGCACCCATGTTGTTTGTGAAGAAAGATGGATCGATGAATGTGCATAAATTATCGGCAGTTGAACAAAGTCACTATCAAGAACAAGTATCCAGTGCCGAGGATTTATGATTTATTTGACCAGCTTCTGGGTGCCAATGTGTTTTCAAAGATCGATTTGAGGTCTGGCTACCATCAGTTGAGGATTAAGGCATCCGATGTCCCTAAGACAGCTTTTCGAACTTGGTATGGGCATTATGATTTCCAGTGATGTCATTTGGGTTGATAAATGCCCCAGCAGCATTTATGGATTTGATGAACCGGGTGTTCAAACCTTATCTGGATTCCTTTGCGATTGTGTTTATTGATGATATCTTGATCTACTCCCGCAGTTGAGAGGAGCATGAGCAGCATCTTCGGATAATACTCCAGACTCTAGAGACAGTTAGTTGTATGCTAAGTTTTCAAAATGCGAATTCTGGTTGGACTCGGTCGCTTTCTAGGGCCACGTTGTATCATCAGAGGGCATTCAAGTGGATCTTAAGAAGATTGACGCAGTTCAGAACTGGCCTAGGACCACTACAGCTACAGAGATCCGGAGTTTCTTGGGATTGGCGGGTCATTACCGTCGGTTTGTGGAATGGTTCTCATCTATAGCAGCCCCTGTTGATCAGGTTGACCCAGAAGGGTGCCCCGTTCAGATGGTCAGATGAGTGTGAGGTCAGCTTCTAGAAGCTCAAGACTGCTTTGACTACGGCACCAGTGTTGGTGTTACCCACAGGTTCAGGATCTTATACAGTATATTGTGATGCATCTCATATTGGACTTGGTGCGGTATTGATGCAGGATGGCAGGGTGATTGCATATGTGTCGCGCCAGCTAAAGGTTCACGAGAAGAATTACCCTGTTTATGACTTAGAGTTGGCAGCCACTGTTCTTGCGCTGAAGATTTAAAGGCACTATCTTTACGGCGTGTCGTGTGAGGTATTCACGGATCATCGAAGCTTGCAATATTTGTTCAAGCAAAAGGAGCTCAATATGAGGAAGAGGAGGTTGTTGGAGCTATTGAAAGACTATAATATCACCATCTTGTATCATCCCGGGAACGCCTATATGGTGGACGATGCTTTGAGTAGAAAGTCAGTGAGTATGGGAAGCCTTGCGTGCATTCCGGTCGATGAGAGACCAGTTGCATTAGATGTTCAGGCCTTGGCCAATCAGTTCGTGAGGTTGGATGTTTCTGAGCCCAGTAATGTTCTAGCTTGTACAGTCACTCGGTCTTCATTGTTTGAGTGCATCAGGGAGCGACAGTATGATGACTCTCATTTGCTTGTCCTTAGGGATACAGTGCGGCACGGTGATGCCAAGCAGGTTACGGTAGGAGATGATGGAGTTTTGAGGATGCAGGGTCGTGTTTGCGTGCCTAATGTGGATGAACATCGTGAGTTGATTCTTGAGAAGGCTCACAGTTCCCTGTATTCTATTCATCAGGGCGCCGCCAAGATGTATCAGGACTTGCGGCAACATTATTGGTGGAGGAGGATGAAGAAGGATGTAGTTGCATATGTAGCCGGTGTCTAAATTGTCAGCAGATAAAGTGTGAACATCAGAGACATGGTGGTTTGCTTCAGAATTTAGAGATTCCTGAGTCGAAATCGGAGCGTATCACTATGGATTTCGTTATTCGACTCCCACGGACTCAGAGGAAGTTCGATGCAGTTTGGGTCATTGTGGACAAGCTGACCAAGTCAGCGCATTTCCATGTGGCAGTTACCTATTCTTCAGAGCGGTTGGCTGAGATTTACATCTGCGAGATCGTTCGTCTTCACGGTGTTCCCGTGTCTATCATTTCTGATCGAGGTAGGCAGTTCACCTCGTACTTTTGGAGGGAAGTACAACGTGAGTTGGGCACGCAGGTGGAGTTAAGCACAGCATTTCATCCTCAGACGAACGGACAATCCGAGTGCACTATTCAGATATTGGAGGATATGCTCCGTGCTTGTGTTATAGACCTCGAAGGCTCTTGGGATCAGTTCTTACCACTTGTGGAGTTTGCCTATAACAGCTACCAGTCGAGCATTCAGATGGCTCCCTATGAGGCATTATACGGTAGGCGGTGTCGATCGTCGATTGGATGGTTCGAGCCCGGGGAGGCTCGTTTGTTGGGTACTAACTTGGTACAGGATGTCTTGGATAAGGTCAAGATTATTCAGGATCAACTTCGTACAGCTCAGTCCAGGCAGAAGAGTTATGCCGACCGTAGAGTTCGTGATGTTGCATTCATGGTCGGAGAGAGAGTGTTGCTCCAGGTTTCACCCATGAAGGGTGTGATGAGGTTCGGGAAAAGGGGCACGTTGAGCCCTAGGTACACAGGACCTTTTGAGATTCTTCAGAGAGTGGGTGAGGTGGCTTACAAGCTCGCATTGCCACCTAGTTTATCAGCAGGTCATTTGGTGTTCCATGTGTCCATGCTCCGAAAGTATCACGGCGATCTGTCCCACATGTTAGATTTCAACTCTGTCTAGTTGGACAAGGATTTGACTTATGAGGAGGAGTCAGTGGCTATTCTAGTGGCTACTCTAGCCCGGCAGGTTCATCAGTTGAGGTCAGAGTTATCCTTCAGTTCAAGTGCAGTGGAGAGGTTAGCCCGTTGAGGCAGCTACTTAGGAGTCCGAATCGGACATGCGGAGTCAATATCCCTACCTTTTCACCAATCCAAGTACTTTTATACGTCCGTTCGAGGACGAACGGTTATTTTAGAGGTGGAGAATGTGATGACCCGATAGGTCATCTTATGTTTTAGAACCTAATTCTGCGCTTCGAAGCCTTAAATACCTCATTTTAACCCTTCTCAATTTGCGTGTGTATTCCGGACGTGTTTACGAAAATCTTTTATGTTAAAAACTGAGAAAATATGAAAATTTTGCCTTAAAATCCACTTGAGTTGACTTCGGGTCAACGTTTTGAGCAAACGGACATGGATTCGTGTTTTGACGGTCCCGGTGGGTCCATATCGTGATTTGGGACTAAGACGTATGCCCAGAATTAAATTCGGAAGTCCCTAGCCCCAGTTATCGAACTTTGTTGAAATTTGAAAGTTAAAACCTTAATGAATTTGAAATGTTTGACCAATGGTTGACTTTTTAGATATCGGGTCTGTATTTTGGTTCCGAGATCCAGTATAGGTCCAATACTATATTTATGACTTATTTGTCAAATTAGGTGAGAAGCACAGTTGGTTTGACGTGATTCGGACGTCTGGTTGTGAAAATAGAAGTTTCAAAAGTTTCTTGAAAACTTCATTTGATTTGGTGTTCAATTCAGTGTTCTAGGTGTTATTTTGGCGATTTGATCGCACGAGCAAGTTCGTATGATGTTTTTAGATTTGTGTGCACATTTGGTTTAGAGCCCCGAGGGCTCGGGTGAGTTTCGGATAGGCTACGGAGTGAAATTTAGACTTGGATCATTACTGGTGTGCTTGAGTTTTGTTGCAAGCCTCAGACCTCGCAATTGAGGCTTCACATTGGCGGCCTCTGATAGGTTTGCATTTGCGAGCAACTCATTGCAATTGCGAAGAGTAGCTGGGGAGGCCAAAGTTCGCATTTGCAAAGTGGGGCGGGGGGAGGCAGTGATCGCAATTGCGACCATTTGCGATCAAATGGTCGCAATTGCGAAAGGGTCAGAGTTCGCATTTGCGAACTATTCTTCGCATTTGCAAAGAAAGCAGAGATGCCCTTCGCATTTGCGATGGTTTCTTCGCTGCGAACCCCCGGTCACAAATGCGACATCTGCAACTGATCATATATGAGTTAGACGGAATTTTTGGTTCATTCTTGAAATTTTCAAATTTAGAAACCCTAGAGGCGATTTTCAAAGAACTCTTCTTCCCCAAATTATTGGTAAGTGATTCTAAACTAGTTTTTTTCAATCTTTCACTACATTTCCTACGAGGGGCAGAGGTCGAGGCCGAGGTCGTGCCAGAGGCCGAGACAGGGGCAGAGCTCAACCCCGAGCTCGAGCAGCAGCACCAACACCAGGACTGGAGCCTCAGGTGGAGTTTATTGAGGAGGTTCCATCCCAAACTATGCATGTCGGACCAGCTCAGGTCCCGGAGGGGTTCATCGCCACCCCAATGCTTCCGGACACTTTGGTCTGTTTGGTGGGCCTTATGGAGAGTGTCGCTCATGCCGGTACATTTCCAATGGCACCAACCGTCTCTCAGGCTGGGGAAGGAGCACAGACTCCTGCTACTCACACTCCGGAGCAGATGGCTCCCAGTTTCAGACTCCAGCAGCCAGCCAGTTGGGGTTGTTCAGCTGGTTGTTGTGACATAGGGCAGTGATGGACCCAGCTATGCCTTATGAGGGCTTATTGAGATTGGACGAGTTCACCAAGCTCTTTTCAGTTCACTTCAGTGGTGCAGCTTCTGAGGACCCACAGGATTATCTTG
>MU682910.1:0-18962 GCA_026770625.1 Nicotiana glauca | reverse complement strand
AGAGTTCGCATTTGCGAACTATTCTTCGCATTTGCAAAGAAAGCAGAGATGCCCTTCGCATTTGCGATGGTTTCTTCGCTGCGAACCCCCGGTCACAAATGCGACATCTGCAACTGATCATATATGAGTTAGACAGAATTTTTGGTTCATTCTTGAAATTTTCAAATTTAGAAACCCTAGAGGCGATTTTCAAAGAACTCTTCTTCCCCAAATTATTGGTAAGTGATTCTAAACTAGTTTTTTTCAATCTTTCACTACATTTCCTAAGATTTCAATCAAAAATCTTGTGCTTTCATGGTGGAAATTGGGGGTTTTGGTATAAATTAGGATTTTTGTAAAATGGGGATTTAGACCTCAAATTGAGGTCGGATTCCAAAACAAATTACATAATCGGGCTTGGGGGTGAATGGGTAATCGGGTTTTGATCCGAATTTCGTATTTGGGCCAAGCGGGCCCGGGTGTTGACTTTTCCAATAATGACCTAAATTGAATTCTTTGCAATCTTGGGTAGTTCCTAAGGCTTAATTTGAATCGTTTGGTTGGTAATTTTCTAGATTTTTTTGGTTCAGAGGCTTGTTTGAAAGACAAAGATGTGGTTGAGCTTTAAGTTTGGTCTTTGGAACGAGGTAAGTGTCGTGGTTAACCTTGATTTGAGGGATTAGGACTTAATTGTCTATCTGCTACATGTTTAGATGTTTGGTACAACGTATATGCGAGGTGACGAGTACTTATACGTTGTTGGGTTATGACATACGGGTGGGACTTGTTCTTTGCAATTATTGTTTTCTTTGATCATGGCATCCATGCTTAGACTAGTTATTTGATAAATTGATCGTTCTTATAATGTTTATGGGCTTTTGTGATAACTGAGTATTGATTTCAAGTTGAGATTGGTATTGTGGAATCGTTGTTGAAGTAACGCTGGTACTTGTTGATCCTATCTCTCTGTTATTACTTGTTCATTATTATGTGGTAAGGGAGAGTGCTACTGCACGAAGGGTGATGTTGTGCCGTATGTGAGTGTTAATGCACGAAGGGTGATGCCGTCGCATATTATGAGTGTTAATGCACGAAAGGTGTTGTCGTGCCATGTTATGAGAGTTAATGCACGAAAGGTGATGCCGTGTCGTTTCTATTGATTTATATTGTAAGGTTGAGAGTAAAAGCACGAAGGGTGATGCCGTGCAATTTTCTTCATTGTGCTTAATTGTTTTTACTGGTTAAAGGCATATTGATTGTTCTGGTTGTCATTTCCGATGTGTCTCTCGTATTTGGTAACCCCTTAGCATGTCCCCCTCCCAATAATATATGTATAGCTTCTATTTGTTGTTATCTTGTACATATACTGTTAATTGCGCAGGTTTATTATGTAGGTGTCTCGTCATAGCGTCGTCACTGCTTCGTCGAGATTAGGCTCGACACTTACGAGTACATGGGGTCGGTTGTACTCATATTACACTCTGCACTTCTGTTGCAGATTTTGGTACCGACCCTAGCTGTCCGTGAGTTGGAGCAGCTTGGATTTGCTCATTCGAATACTCGAGATAGATCTGATGGTGTCCGCAGACCTTGAAGTCCCCTTCTATTTTTCTTATTTCACTGTTTCATTTCTTCCAAAGAGTTGTATCTCTTTTAGACTCTATTTGTAGTAAATTCTAGAAGCTCATGAGTTGTGACTCCAGATCTAGATATTATGGGCATTTATGTTATTCCGCACGTGGTTTTATTTCATTTTGGTTTAATTGACTGTATCTATTGAATTGAATAATAATTGACTTAACGATTCTCTAATGTTGGGTTGCCTAGCAAGTGAAATGTTTGGCGTCATCATGGTCCCGAAGATGGGAATTTAGGGTCGTGACAGTTAATTTTCTCACTTCATGTCAGTTAAAGCTCATGTCAACTGTTTCTACTAGATTACTTTGTCCGAAATCAAACCGACAAGAAACCAGCTAAAAACACTTAAAAATAAAGCAAGATTTGCCTGATGAGGAAAAAGATGTTTGTTAAAGGGAAAAGGGAAAATGGTAATGTCTTGACTATAGGGGTAAGGTCTGCGTACACACTACCCTTCCAGGATCCCACATCTAGAATATACTTGGTTTGTTATTGTTGTTGTATTGACATAGGAAGTCCTAGTTCTGATACCTGGGCTGCCTCTATTTCTGCATCCTGCTTCTGGATATCAAAGGAGAGAGGTTGTAGCATGCACACAAAGAACAGATCTGACTTGTCAAAGAATGACCTGTGGCTTTGCCTGCAATTTAATAACATCATCTTTCAAACACAAACTAAGCACCCTAGTCTAAAATGCAGGAACGGTAACATGTAAGGGACAACAAAAGGTTTCGCACTCATGTAAAAAGAAGATGACTGAAGCATTTACTAATGTCGTGATCTACTCATTGACTATGTTGTTGGCATTCCACAATCAGAAGGGAACAAGAGCATAACCACCAACATATTATCAAGAATGTAATACTCACTTAAGACATAAGAGGAACTTAAATAAATTTAATGAGAAGACAACCTGAATGCCAGTATTTCTACAAACTTTGCATTAACCTGCATCAATGGATACCAAGTGAGTGTTGTTACTAAATCCTGAAACAAACTAGAATATGGAATAACTAGTTTTTAAATTTAAAAACAAAAATTTCATCGGAACTCTCACTCACCCCTGTCTCTTCTTTTACTTCCCTGACAGCTGCATCACATATATCTTCACCCTGTAAATAAAACTTCAACATAACTGCAGATATTCTTGCAGCGGATACTTTTGTTTTTTCCCCCTCCTTTTCAATTTTATTGGACTATCTTATATGGCATAAAATTTATCATTCAAACATACCTCATCAACAACTCCAGTAGGAAACCTCCACACACAGCTTCCACGGAATCGTCCGCTCTTTTCTTGGACAACTAGCACCTAAGATTTTACAGAAATTATTACTATAAGAACTCGAATAACTAACATGTACTAAGCACATATATAGCCAGATAGATACTATTAAGTACAGAAATAAATGTAAGCTGAATGCAATCAGTATATGTACATAGAGAAAGAAAAACCCTTTTCCAGAAAGGGAAAAAAAAACTGAAATGGCTCGAGCGTGCAGAGAGGAGGTGGAGAAGTGGAGTAAGGTGATCCGTATACTAACAATGAAAATTGAAGGAAAATATCCAAGCAGGTATTGGGCATGAGGTATAAAAACATGAGGTGCCATACATAGAAGAAGATATCTTCATGCAACCCACACTGAATAATCAGTATGTATGGAGAAATTATTTCAGTGATATTATATGTATTCTATTTCACTAGATAAGTACCGTTATTTTCAATAAAGGTCCATGAATATAACCTTGAGATATAGTGATATACAAGTTTTGGCACATCTCAGGCATTCTCTCCCTACAGTCACTTCCTCGGTCACTCATCTACAACATTTTGCTATCTTTAACTGTCTGTTTTCTATCTCTACCTTCTGCTTCAGTCTGTGGCGCAATTCTGTCCTATATTTGGTAATTAAGTCTAGCTAACTTCTAAGTTAACTAATTCATTCACCTTTAGGAAGAAAGAACCAGTTATCTGACTAAATTTATTGGCAGAGAATACCGATCAGCACATGCAACCACACACAGCAAAGCTGTGGATAGAGGTTAATGTGGAGCGGCTAGGATAAGAATTTTGCAACACTGACCCATTCTTCTCACTTTCATCCCTTTGGAATTATGCAAAAACTCAGAAAATTAATTCAACCTCCATATAGAGCTTATTATTTTATCTTACTTATTTATTAATTAATTAATATTCATTTTGGATAAGTAATTTTCCATGATAGCAAGGTAAGGAGTACCCCTATAGAAGGGTATACAAATCAGACAAAGCTTATATAAAAGAGACTCTCCAAAAAAGTTTACCCAATTACTATCCTAGTAGAGATATATCATGAGCTCCACAGAAAAAAAAAATTAAAAAAATCGATATGGAATATAGATTTTTTCATTCTTCAGAAGCTCCAGTTCATTTTCCTTCAAACTATCTTTACTGCCTGAGGTGCGGGTCCAGGTTTTCCCCTTTAAAATCTCAATTCTCTTATTTTGCAGCAAGAAAGCAGATGCTTCACTGTTTTGGAAATTACATGACTTGGTGGCAGAGGCATAGTGGATAAGTTTCACTGGCAGGCTTGCGCAAAAAATCACTATTTACGTGCTACCTTCCATACAGAAGAATTTGCTTCTTTTGGGGTCGTAAACAGACTAGGAAGGAGAGTTCCTTCTGCTTCTGTTGAGATGTAATCTCTACAAGAAATTGACTTGAACTTGCCTTGAGGATAACCCATCTCTCAGTCTCGTAAGTCCCTGATTCTATCAGTTAAACTCCCCAAACACAGAATGTGCTCTTTTTCTGGCAACCTCGACTACAGAACATCAATTTGCGGGATTGGAGTAAGGTTGCTGAAATCTCACCTTACGAGATCCCTCATTACATATCCTCATACCCAGAGTAGCATCTTCACATCTGCCCACATGTACCTAATTTCCCTTCGAAATGCCCCACCTGCGAGTCTGTGACCATGTACCTAATTTTCCCCTCTATAAAGTAATTTTGGCCAATTAATTCTAAAACATCCATGATACTCATATTGGATACAAAACTCGACCAATCATGAACATATTGCAGACTTGCCAAATAACAATGAAACCGTCTTCTTCTTCAAAAGAAGCCATGTAACTTCTTTGATCAGAATCTGGACTACGATTTCTGTAGATCAGATCTTATTGTTACTTGTTTTCTTGTTATCTAACAACAACAACACCAACAACAAACCCAGTGAGTTTCCACAAGTGGGATCTGGGGAGGTTAGTGTGTACGCAGACCTTACTCCTACACCAGGAGGAGAAAAGTTGTTTCCAATAGACCCTCAGTTAAAGACAAGATGAAAAGAATCAGTGGCAACAAAGACAATGTATTAAGAAAACTAAAGCTAAAGAAAATCTTGAGTTGACTGTCATTTGTGCTCTTCTTTTATGAATACTAACATTATCTATGAATCCAATTAATGAAATAAACACATACAATCATGTACTTTTGAGGTGCATAATGAACAAAAATGGCTCATCAATCCGACCCCCACTAAAGTTGGAAGCCCCTACATGATGAAGCAGCTTGTAGTTGTTCTTTCCTTAATGTATTATAATGATTGGTCTCTTTTCTAGCTTTTCCAACAAACCTGAGTGCTTATATACATGACCATTAGGCAGAATGAGTAACACCAAAATATACCTCATTCCTTTCATTGATGACAAAAGCACCAATACCCACTCTATGAGTCGCATTTGCCGGAATAGTGTTAGTAGTTCCAGGGAGCCAATTCACAAGCATCAAGTATTTTGGTTCTGCGTGGTGGTAATAAAATCCTTCCTGCAAAGAAATAGGATAGTTGTATCAGAAATTGAGATGGGACGAATAAAATTTAATCATCAAGAAGAACGACAAACTTACCTTAACAGCAGGTTCAACAAGCGTTACAAGCTCAATAGGTAACTTGATCCAAACACCTCTTTTACCCTGCAGGCATGTCCACCTATTATCAAGGATGGAATTTGAGTCAAAATTTAATGCACAGAAATTCAGAAGTCCAATCTAAAGGATATCATCACCCTGCAAACTTACAACTGTTCTCTCTTTCCAATAGTATCCATATTAGCGTGACAATAAAATCAGCCTCTTCAAAAGACAGGTAATTCTAATAGCCTTTCCCCACAGTTTAGACATGGAGCCCAGAATTTGGCAGTGTGACACAAGTTACAACATTATTCCATCACCACTTCCTACTTCTAGCACATGAATGAGCTGGTGTTCAGCAGATTGTATACTAGACGTTACACAACATTTTCCAAAGGACGAAGTCCCAACATGCACAATAGACAAGATCACAAAATCAACATTGAAATCAGCTCAGCGTGACGTTCAATTAATAGCACACACAGAGTCTTCTTCCTTTCCTTCTACTTCATAAAAAAGGACGTATTGGTAACAACCCAGCATGCAGATGTACCCCTCCAACGCTACCCCGGTACCTCTTAAACCTCTATGCAATTCAGCATTACTACCATGGTCATGCGGTATAACAATCCTAAATTTGTGATACCTAACATGTCCAGGAGCAACAATAAAAAATCTAAGATGTTTAGGAGCCAAACAAAGAAAACAAATAAACATGTGTATGAAAGGAAATCATTTTTTGCCTCAGGACAAATCTAGCAGGATAAAAAGGAAAAAAATAAATCATCTAGAGTATTATATGTTATGATAAAAGAACCTTTTTCCAACTTTATTGTTACTTTAAGGTGAGGAGACACCATTCAAAACCGTGGACCACTTAAAAGGACAGACAACAAAAGAATTTTTCTTTTTTCAAACAGTGGTGCTTGGGCCCGCTACCTCCCACCAACACAAGGCTCCGAATAACTCTGCCACCGAGATTTACGGAAGAAATCAACTACGTAGTATTTTTTTGACTCAGGTAGGATTTGAACCAAAAAGAAGAATCTTTTCTCAACTTATTCACGACTAAAGCGTATCCTACAAGATTAACTTTATGATCAAGAACTTGAGTGAAATTTGAAAATAGAATCTGAATTGTAACACCAAAAACAAATATCCTTGCTTAGGTTCAAATCCCGAGGAGGCAAAAGATTTCTTCCTACCCAAGCCTCGGAGTGCGTATGAGCTGGTCCGAATACCACCATCATAAAAATAAATAACCAAAAACAAAATATACATATTAGAAATACCTGTTGTCTCCAATGAGAAAGTGAGGCTCTAAGCAAAGAACCAAAGACAGAAGGGTCCAAGGGCTCATTAGTCATTTCCACTGTCACCCCACCATGGTCATCCTCTTTTGCATCTAATATTCTATCCACTTGTTCCATTTCCTTCTCCCTTGTCATTGCTGGAGTTACAGAGCAACTCACTGAGGACCTAGTGTGTAGGTAAATACTACACCTAATCTTGGTCAATTTGCCTAAAAATAGTCACAAAAATAAATTGGTTAGGCTTGTTCAAATTAAAAAAAAACACAAAGGGGTCAATTAAAGAAATAAAAATAGAACCTAATCTTGGACAATTTGCCTAAAATATTCACAATAAATGGTTACACATCTTGACTAATTTCACCTCCCACCCGCACAAATACCGGATAATTATTTTAAAAAAATGATAAAATAGACCCTAATCTTGGACAATTTGACTAAAATATTCACAATAATTGGTTACACTTAAAAAAAGCTGACAATTTTATTTTTGATCACCGGTGTCGAGGCCAGCTTAGATGCACCTCTATTAATTCTACTGCGCACCTGTTACCTCCTACCACCTCAAGTACCAGGTAGTAATTTAAAAAAAAAACTGATATAGAGCCTAATCTTGGACAATTTAGCTAAAATAATGACAATAATTGGTTGAATTTAGACAAGATAAAAAATATTCAGAAAATGGTATATTCAATATAGAAAAATAGAACAAGGGTCACCTTGATTTTTGCAGAAACTGGTGACTGTTGTCGGATGATTAGAGAAGAAGTAACGTTTTGAGCTAAAAAATGAAGTTCTTGAGGAGGTGACATAGGAAAGAAAAGGGGTGCGAAGCAAAAATTTAATTATCATTTAAACAGATTATATTGGGAAAATATATATTTAAAAGAATAATTGAAGAATGAGGATTTGCAATTCGGGAAAATTAGTAACGTGGAGACAGAAGGAGAAAGCCTGTGATTTGTCTTGGAAGTTGGAACTTTGATTGAAGGAAGGAGTCAAAAAAATGAATTTATAAAAATAATCGTGGAATAGTAGTGTACCAAACCCTTCACACGTCAAGTGTTCAAATGAACCACACTTTTTTCTATTTATAAATTATTATCTGTCGTATTTTTTAAAAATAAATTGTTTCATATTATTTATTATTTAAGAAATTTAAGATAAAATTAATTATTTTTTTCCTATTTTACCCTTAATAGTAGTAATTATCTTTGAAGACTACTCAATTATGCAGTAAGTATTTAATGAAGAGATTCTATCCTAAGATATAAATAAGGGTAAAATAGTCAAAAACTCCTCTTGATTAATATTTTATTAAGCATCATGTAAAAGAAAAATAAAATTAGAGTAATTAACTTCATAGTTTCAACCGTTTTCCTAGATATTGGTATTTGGAAGGTGTTATAAATATAATTCTATTTATGGTGAATGTCCATATTATCTCCCTATAAATAGAGGGTTCTATTCCATTGTAATTCATCTCATATCAATAAGAATTCTCTCTCCCTACTTTTCTTTGCAATATTTTTCTTCTTATTTTATTGTTTTGTAACACGTTATCAGCACGAGACTCTAACCAATTGAGTAGAAGCTTTGGAATTGAGAATAATGATTATCAATTGTTTCATGAACTTCCTTCATGAATAAATTTTGGATTTAAGGTAAGTATTTTACTTTATTTTTTAATTTTAAATTCTTGAAATTCTATAATTTGATTTTATAAACAAGCAAAGCAAAGATAACAAAGTTTGATTATAACCCTAATGGAGTTAGTAAGAAATTATAATCACTCAAAGTGGTAAAATTTTTATGTCTTGCCATGATCAAAGTCATGTATGATCGTGAGCACAAGAAGTGAAAAACCGTCCCATTGAATTTGCTCCATTCTCATTCCCTTAAGAGAATGTGATAGCAATATGTGATAAGTCTAAAACAATACAAAATTATTACCGTGAAGGTATCAATGGATGTGGATGTGGCAATAGAGAAAATTATAATCGTCATCATTACGATAATGAGAATAATTAGGATTCTCAAAATAATCATTCACTATGTGAAAGTAATATTAGTCATCGATTTGACATGAGATTTTATTAAGCACATATAGATGATTATGGTCCATTCATGATGTGAAGGTGACAACATCTGATTTATGAATACATATTCATTCTTGAAAAAATATGAACGTGCTAGTGGTAGTGAATATTCCACACTCACCTCTAGAAGGAGGTTTGAGATGATATAAGAAAATAATGTCATTATTATGGCATAAACGGTCATTGGTCAAGTACTTATTGTACGCCAAAATATTGTGGCATTGTGATTATTAAAAGACAAAATAATGCAAGAAATATATCTTGCATATAAATTTGACCATGACCGTAATGGTATAACTTTCTCCTTAAAAGAGATATTTACCGTATGGATGTTGATGAATATGTGGTACTACAAAATTAATTGAGAACTCTGCAGGAGCCAATTATACTATTTTGAAGAAACACAATTGATTACCAATAAGGTATTGTGTTGTAGTAAGTCTCAAAGAAACTTATCAGTTTCCAAAGTATATGCGAAAGCGGTTGATTATATTGAGATTGTAAATAAAGGAAAGATTTAATATCTTCTATTACTACAACTTGTAGCGGGATAATATGTATGTGAAAAGCTACCCGCTTTATTCTCCAGTTTGTACTACACAAATAAAATAATATCATACTAAAGTGGATGTTTATTGCTATAAAAAACTCATATCATAATGAACTTGAAATTTTTTGATAATTGCACACGTCATGGTGTAAATCTGAAGTTTATCAATTGATAATTTATTCAGTTGGCATAATTGGTTTAGCCATATCAATTTAAGTATGATGTGCAAAAATAATAGAGAATTCACATGGGTAAATATTAAAGAACTAGAAAGTTCTTTACGAATTCTCTTATATTGCTTGTTCTCGTTAATTAATATATCAACTAAAATTGGGATTGAATCCCATGAATGCTGAAAATATCAAAGGTGAATATGGGCCCGTTCACCTACCATCCATACCACATAAGATGCATCTATGAGATGGTTGCATGTGCGATTATTATTAACCCGCAACATGGTGTTTGCGAGGTAACTTGCTCAATAATTTAATTTAGAGCATATTCCAGATTTTTTATTCAAGAAGTCCATCTTGATAAGTTGGTCTACATCACAGCTGGTTTAGCAAAATGATTTATTGAGTGTCTCCACTTAATAGCTAAACAATTACTTACGAGAACAAAATTTGTATATCAGTTTGATATACGTTATATACGACAATATATTATTTTCTCCCCTCACAAGTGGTTCGGGTTCAGGAACCAAATAATTCTATATTATTATTATTATTGATGTGCGGTATATATTTTGATTAACACCATAACGCACAAAGATGGGTTCTCAAAGTTGAGAAAACAAGTTAGTTTTTCTAACATGAGGGGGAGATATGATAAAAGTTGAGAAAAAGTTACATGGAATGAATTATCGTTTATACATCTAAATCCTCGAATAAAATAATATAAATTTAAAATTCATAAAAAGGATAATTCATGTACAATTTATTGCAAAGCATGCTAGATGCATTTGCTGACTCAAAGAAAGTAACTATATTCTCACTGCAAATGCTCTTATATATTATAATAAGTCCTAGAAGGATAAAGTCTATGGTTCGCTTAAAGCGTATAGACAGATCGGTTTCAAATAAAGTTCTTGATAAAGAAGGTGAGCAAATTATCAAAATGATCATAATAAAGGAGGCAAGTGATCTAGAAGATCACATGACATAACACTTCATAAAATCTCACGGGAGATTCAGGTACCTGAAAATATGAATGAAGAGATCTCTATGTTATGTCTTTATGAAAAAAAGGAGGTTGGAACCGATATAAAATGTTCGTCGACGACATCTATGATAGCGCTAAGTATATATGAGGATCTTAAATCTAGAGAAACAATCCAAGTAGAATTGGTTTCATATGAAAGACATGTTGTCTTGGACCTGCAATTCAAACATTTGAAAGTATAAAGTCAATAGTGTGTGCAATCACTTTTATTTATCTTATATGTCTAGCATGACATGAAAAGTTGATATGCATCTAAAGTCTATTTAAATGGCTTATTTGACTATACTTATATGACAATCCCCAAATGATTTAAATTGCTTGAAGCATACACAATCTTGATCTTGAAGTACCACATCCTCACTGTAATTTATGCACAAATGTATCTTGCTATAACTATAAGCATGATAATATGATAGCGAGAATACCTCCATAGAGATATTGAAGAGCCATTCTACGATATTTATGAAGACATTATATATCTATCAAGAATGATAATTTCAAGGTGCAGTATATTCATTCACTTAATATGGCTGATTTCTTTATCAAATCTCTACCAACGATCTCTTGAAGATGGCGCACAATAGTGGAATGTGAAGACTCGAGGATATGAATTGATGCTCTCATCAAGGGGAGTTAATACGCGTTGCACTCTTTTTCCCTTACAAGGTTTTGTCCCACCTGGTTTTCCTTGCAAGGTTTTTAACGATGCAACCAAAAGGCGTAGTATTAGATATGTGTACTCTTTTTCCTTTTCTAGAATTTTTTTTCCCATTGGGTTTTCTTTTGGTTAAGGTTTTAACGATACACATTATCTGTTGAATAGACATTCAGGGAGAGTGTTATAAATAGAATTCAATTTATGGTGAATGCCCACATTAGAGAGATTCTAGGGTTTATTACTTGGTGGCTAAGTCACCATCTCCCTATAAATAGAGGGTTCTATTCCATTGTAATTCATCTCATATCAATAAGAATTCTCTCTCCTTACTTTTCTTTGTAATACTTTTCTTCTTCTTTTATTGTTTTATAACAGAAGACTATTTTTTGTTTAATTACATTAAAGATTATTGTAATAAGCTTTTCTCATATTAATTTTTGAAAACGTTCATAATTTGCGAGTAAAACTGAAGTTGAAATACGTCTTTGAATCATAATATTTACTTTCTAATTTTGTTCTCAATTTCACATATAAACGTCAAACACCCTAGCTAAACTCTCTTTACGTAAAATTGAAATTCGTAAATAAAAAATATACAGTGGTCAGTGGACATATTTATTTAAACAAAAAAGGGAAGAGTTATCAATTACGAGTAAATTTTTTTCAATAAACTTGTAATTATTGGTCTGACTTGAGGTAGTAAAACGATCGCCTCAATCTTATAAAAAGGATTCAAAAGTTTGTGTTGTTTACCTCACAACATTTTACTTAATATCAAAAACAATATTATGTTTAACTATTTTATTGGAGACCAACTACTTTCCAGTTTTCACCAAGACATTACAGATAAATATGGGGAAAATTTTACATAAATACAACTTACACACCTGACTTGTAACATAATAGCCTAGATATTACTTTGCAAGTCTATAGCCCAAAAATAATAGGTTAATTTCCAAAAGACAGTTTATTTTACACAATCAACTACGGTTATTGCTCCTTTTTTATATAACCAGTTGTTTTCATTTATTATTATGTGCAATTGCTGAAGCAATCCCGCAGAATAAAAGAAAAATAAAAACTTGGTAAATGAATTGTAAAATCCCTCCAACGCGTACAAATCTTTTTTATACAACACATACACGAAAAAGAAGAAGAGAAGGAAGTGTCAAACTTCCATAGAGGCCTCTTACACACTAATAATGTGTATACATCCTTATAAACTGGAAAAATATATATATATAATTATACAACATTATACGCAAATATACACATTTATACACAATTATACAATAATGTATAACTTGTATATACATGTATAATAATGTATAAAAGGTGTTTGTATCTTCATATACACAATTATACACTAGTATACAATGTTTATACACACTGCTACATAGTTATGATTTTTATCCAAGTCTCGAGTTGTAGTAAAAGGTATTGGATGATTCAACTCGTCTATAGGTTAGCAATTTTGCGCCAACGATTTGGAATTCAATGCACATATACGATACACCCAATTTCAGATTCGAGACTTCAAGGAGGACAACACACATATCACGGGAATCAATAACTTGGAAATTAAGGTTTCAAACTTTCGATATAGCTTCCGAATCAATAACTTGGGAATCGATGATTTAGCTTCCGATCTTTTCTCCTCGGAGCTCGACTAGACATTGAAAATTAAGGTTTCAAACTGCAAAGAGTCAGACCCAATTTCAAAAATCTTTAATATTCTTATGCTTGCCACCATGGACGACGGAGTAGGAGCCCGTGCCTTCTTCGAGCCATTGATGGCAAAACTGCATAGGGGGTAGGGGAGGGGAATAGCAGGGGCTAAGTTAAGAGAGGATGAGGGTGCGGGTGGAAAGAAAGAAGCGAGAGGTGAGAGAATTTTGTGTGTTGGGAATGAAGAAAAAAAAAATAAGAAAACCCTAAAAGTGTCTTTAATAATGGGCTAAAGGCTGAAAAATTTCTTTCAAGTTATGTACAACATGAGCTAAATAGGGTAAGAGCTTCAAATCTGGACCATTTTCGGTTGCGTTGTTAGACCAAGTGACAAGGACCATAATTCCCCGTAAAAACTTAGACAGTGAACTATACACAAATATACAGTTTAATCTCTAATTTTGCATCTAAATGTGAATTTACTTTTATTAGATTTGATTTTACTTCATTACGTTTTCTTTTATCTCTAGAATTTTATAGTAGTTTCAAGAAGTTAACTTCAAGTTTAAATATCTTATACGGAATATGTGATATGCCTTGACGTAACTGGTAAAATTGTTGTCACGTGACCAGAAAGTTATGGGTTCGAGCCATGGAAACAACCTCTTGTAGAAATGTAGGGTAAGCATATATGATACTTTCATAAGTAGAAGA
Source organism: Nicotiana glauca (assembly GCA_026770625.1). Lineage (NCBI taxonomy): Eukaryota > Viridiplantae > Streptophyta > Magnoliopsida > Solanales > Solanaceae > Nicotiana > Nicotiana glauca. Next base: position 5,233 of record MU682910.1, on the reverse strand, counting down.
TCGAGCTCAAAAGGCCAATTATTAAAGAATCTTAAAGCACAAATAATTCTTGTACAGTTCGATGCATTGTCTGTTTCACATACAAAATCTAGCATTGGTATGCTGTTAGTACTGTTAGGTGTTTGCCATAATTTTCTTACCATATTTGATTTTCCTATCTCTCGAAGGAAAAGGGCAATATAATTACCTAAATTGGATTTTGCTTTTTATAAAAGGAAATTGTAAATTCTTCCATACTTGGCTAGTCCATTTTCTTGTAGGAAAAGGTTTGGACTTCTATAAATTGAGTAACCTTCCTTCTCATTCAGTAGCATCCACAATATAGCCATAGGGGGCTTGAGAGTCTTGTTTAAAGGGAGAATTTTACGGGACAAGTGTTAGTGTGTCACTTGTGTTTGCCTCTTCGTGGGGTTGTTCTCTCGATATTTTGTACTCTCCTTTATTATAGTGGATTGCTCATCTCCGTTGTGGACGTAGGTCAATTGACCGAACCACGTTAAATATTTGTGTCTCTTTTGGTAGATTCTCTTTTGTTGTTGGATTTATCGTCGCTTAAAGTTTGCTTGCTAGCTCCCGCATGACACCTGATTTTTCGGTCCTAACAAGTGGTATCAGAGCGAAGTTCAAGACAGGTTCATCTTGGCGAGTTCAGTCCTAGCTGCAACATATTTGACAATAATCGTGATTTTTGTTTGAGAAATCTGACCGGAGTGCTACGCACGTTGAGACAAACTTTGTGTCGGAGATTCGGAGATGCGACATGTTGAAGGCTATGTGAAGAAGGTGGATCAAGTTTATTTTGTCAGAAAATTCAGGCCAAGGGGGAGAATTATTTGGTGTTTGCCATAATTTTCTTACCATATTTGGTTTTCCTATCTCTTGAAGGAAATGGCAATATAATTGCCTAAATTGGATTTTCCTTTTTGTAAAAGGAAATTGTAAATTTTTCCATACTTGGCTAGTCCCTTTTCTTGTAGGAAAAGGTTTGGACTTCTATAAATTGAGGATGCTTCTTTCTCATTCAGTAGCATCCACAATATAGCCATATGGGGCTTGAGAGTCTTGTTTAGGGGGGGAATTTTACGGGACAAGTGTTAGTGTGTCACTTGTGTTTGCCTCTTCGTGGGGTTGTTCTCTCGATATTTTGTATTCTCCTTTATTATAGTGGATTGCTCATCTCCGTTGTGAACGTAGGTCAATTGACCGAACCACGTTAAATGTTTGTGTCTCTTTTGGTAGATTTTTCTTTTGTTGTTGGATTTATCATCGCTTAAAGTCTGCTTGCTAGCTTCCGCATGACACCCAATTTTTCGGTCCTAACAAGTACATCATAGAAGAAGAAGAATTGCACCATTATAAGCTTCATTGAAACCACAACACTCAAATTCCTATCCAATTTTCTTCCTTTTTTCCCCTTAGGGAGAGAGGAGAACCAACTTTCTTAGCTTCCTCTCACATTGGGGGTCGTCGCCATGGGCGGAGCTAGGATAGCAGGGGGTTCAACTCCCTTCGTTGAAAAAGTAAACTGTATATATATAAGGTTAAAACTATTTTTTATGCATAAATAGCAGATGTTGAATCCCCTTGCCATGTTCGTGTGTTTACTGTTTAATATTCTGAATCCCTTTGGTAAAAATTCTGACTCCATTACTGATCATCGCTACCAGTTGTTCTGACCTTGTTGTTCATGTACAAGTAGGTCTTGTTCTGAGAAAAACTGGTCACTGTAGGAACTGATGAGAATCCAGTATACCTGCCCGCTATCTTCGCCGAGCATATGTCAGAAATGTACTTGAGAAGCTCATGGCTTTGGACAAATGGCTGAGCTGCATATTGTTCAAATGGCATCCACTGCAAGTATAAAGAAGAACATGAGCTTGGAGCATGAAGCTGGGAACTGCTTATTTGATGCATTTTAACTTTGGCTGTAATACAAGTTTGCACATAATATTTTTCTCTCTTTTTTTTTTTTTATTTTCTTCATAGTGTGGTGTCTAGGTCAGTTCATACGCACCTAAACTATTTCTTCGGGTACATATTATATCCTACGAACAAATACTAACTTGACTTCAATAGATGGAAAGAAGTCATCTAATATTTTTTGTATATATTGGAACTCGAGCCCTGGTCTCCAATGGGTTCTCCCATTTATTGACCACTAGACTACACCTTTAAGTGATGGTTGGCTTTTGATAGTATTTGATTGAAGTTTGAAGAAATTAATTTTTCATGTTGAAGTTGAAACAGAGAATTTGGATGTCCAATTGTGTTTGAACATGAATTTCACTTGCGAAAAAGTTGAATTTTCGAGAACTGAAACCATTATCTCACTTGAAATACTCCTCGGACTAGTTTTTCAAACTTCAAATCCTCAATTTCAGGTTCAAATTAAAATAATGGATCTTAAAGTAAAACAAACACTTATTTGATTTTTTTTTTCCAGATATTCCAAATACTATATGGACAAACGGTCTCACTAGTTGACTGAGTTGCATGGACTCTTCACTTGTTGTGCCGCAGCCGGTGGCGAAGCCATATATTGATAATGGTGGTCAACTGACCACCCTTCATCGAAAAATTACATTGTTTACATAGGTAAAATATTATGTTTTAGAAGTATATAACACATATTGAACACCCTTTGTCGGAATTTTTTTCATTTATTTTACATTTAAACACCCTTGAAGAAATTCCTATCTTCGCCACTGGCCGCAGCCATATCGACACGACACTGACACTGACACTGGTATGGGTGTGAGATACATACTGGATCTGGTCAATTAACATTGGGTACTTTGAGCAAAACATTGAGAAATTAGAGTAAGATTCGGCCTTTCAATTTCTCTAGACAAAAGCTATTGCGGATTTCTAGATGGCTACCTACAACTTATAAAAGATTGAGTTTTATTGTACTCTACAAGCTACATGTAAGTTTTTCACATAATACCTCATATACATTAGGTATATTTTTATAGCTCTATTTTTATATATAGCCGAATCCCCACACCCGTATCCATACATGGATCCTTAACCCCGGAATCTTAAAATCAATATCAGGAAGGATCGGACCACTAGATATGCACCAATAAGCGTATTGGATACCCCCACTCGAGTCCGAACAACTTAACTGGTTCATCTCCAGTAAGCTTATGTCGACCGCTTCTACTTGATTATTTTGTTCGACAGCAAAACCACATGAATCCAGCTAAAACAACTTTAAAGAGGATGCAAGATTGAGGAAAAATGCTGTTTGTTAAGGTTGCTGGAACTTCTAACAAACTGAGGGAAAAGGTGAGCAAAACTTTTTTTTTAACAGCATTTTGACAAAGAAAGTCCTAGTTCTAAACAACAAATATTTTGACAACCGTGTACCTGGGCAGCGACTATCTCTGCATCCTGCTTCTGGATATCAAAGGAGAGAGGCTTTAGCATGCAGACAAACATTAAATCTGACTTGTCAAAAAATGATTTATGGCTCTGTCTGCAATTTATTTAACAAAGTCATCTTTAGTACACAAACTATCTTACAGTGTGAAATGCAATAAGGTAAACAGAACAAACATTGTATGGAGACAGCAAAGGTTTCATGTTCATCTGAAAAAGACATTAAAAATATAACAGAAACTTAAACAACTTTTAAGTGAAAGACAACCTGAATGCCAATATTTCTACCAACTTTGCATTAACCTGTATCAATACAAATCAAGTGATTGTGGTTACTAAATATAGAATCAAACTTAACATATGGAATAACAAATTTTATTTAAAAACAAGGAAAAAATGAAATCAGAATTTTTACTCACCCCCGTCTCTTCTTTTACTTCTCGGACAGCTGCATCACATATATCCTCACCCTGTGGATGAAAAATCGACATGATTGATAATATTCGTGCAGCACGAGTTTTTGTTTATTTTTATGTTTCCTCTATTCAGTTACTTTAACTTTCTCATATGGCACAGAAGTTATAATTCAGATATACCCCATCAAGTACTCCTGTAGGAAACTTCCACATACCGGTTCCATGGAATCGTCCACTTTTTTCTTGGACAACTAGCACCTGAGATTTTTAAGGAGAATTAGTACTGCGAGTGCTTCAATAACTAATATGTACTATAATATCTTTACAAATTTATTGAATATGTACGAATTATTAATTTAGAATCCAATAACTTAAAATGACTAGAATTTTGAATCCATAAGCTTTAAATCCTTGTTCCGCCTCTGATTTGTATGGATCAAACCTCCTCCACTTGCTGATATTTATCAGGGTATTAGCCTCCTCCATATTGCTGTTTTTTTCTCCCCCAAAACTCCAGAACCATTTCCATGCCAGAGGTTTTGTTAAGCACTTTGGCATACCTACCTCTAATCTATGCATTCAATTAATGAAATAAACACATATAATCATGTACTTTGAGGTGCATAATGATGACCAAAAATGGTTAATCAATCTCATCCCCACAAAGTTAATAAAGAAATGCATTCCATGTGCCCTCCGTGAATGAGAAGCGTGTAGTTGCTCTTCTGTTAATGTATTATAATTATCGCTTATCGGTCTCTTTCCAGCTTTTCAGCAAAACTGCATGCTTATATACATGACCATTAGACAGAATAAGTAGCACAAAAAAATACCTCATTCCTTTCATTTAAGACAAAAGCACCAATACCAACTCTATGCGTCGCATTTGCTGGAATAGTGTTTGCAGTTGCAGGGAGCCAATTCACAAGCATCAAGTATTTTGGTTCGGCGTGGTGGTAATAAAATCCTTCCTGAAAATAGCAGGAAAATTGAATCAAAAATTGAGATGGGACCCATATAATTTAAGCAACAAACTTACCTTAACAGCAGGTTCAACAAGCGTTACGAGCTCAATAGGTAACTTGATCCAAACACCTTTTTTACCCTGCAAGTATGTCCATCTATTATCAAGGATGAAATTTGAATCAAATTTTAAAGCATAGCAATTCAGAAGTCCAATCTACAGGTAATTATCTCAAAGATTGGAACCTCCATAATATATAGGATTAACATCGAAATCAGCTCAATGTGACATTCAATTTATAGTCTCATGGTAACACACACACTCTTCTTCTTTTTATTCCACTTAATAAGGGGCAGCCCGGTGGCATAGCAAAGCATAGCACAATGGTGGCGCCTATTGTTGGGAATAAACCCCCACAGAAATAATATTCACGGTAATAAAAGCGGAATAATAATGTAGCACCGAGATA
>MU682907.1:10154-52745 GCA_026770625.1 Nicotiana glauca | reverse complement strand
CAAAACGGGATTTTGCATCCCCGATCATCACTTCCAATGGAAAGTCATGCCCTTCGGGTTAAAAACTGCACCTTCCTTGTTCCAAAAAGCCATGATAAAAATATTCCAACCCATCATCCATACCTCCTTAGTCTACATCGATGACATCCTGTTATTTAGTAATACATTGGAGGAACATATCAACCTGCTTCATCAATTTGAAGCATTGGTAACACAGTACGAAATCATGCTCTCAGCAAAAAAGATGGTTCTTGCTCAAAAAGAGATTGATTTTCTTGGAATGCACTTTGTCCAAGGAAAATACAGTATAGGACCACATATATGTCAGGAGCTACTCAAATTTCCGGATACCAACTTCACAACAAAGCAGATCCAACAATTTTTGGGCATAATAAATTATGTGAGAGATTTCATCCCAAATATCTCTACATACATTTCTCCACTTACAGAGATGCTCAAGAAAAATGCTCCACCATGGGGAAAGAAACAAGATGAATCAGTCAAGGAAATAAAGGAGATTTCTAAAAATGTCAAGCCCCTCTATATCCCTTCGGACGGTAAGAAGATATTGCAGACTGATGCCAGCAATGAATATTGGAGTGTTGTTCTATTTAAAGAAAAAGATGGCCAGAGGAAAATATGCGGATACGCTAGTGGAAAGTTCAAAGATGCCGAGAAACATTATCACTCCACTTTCAAGGAAATTCTTGCAGTAAAGAATGGAATCAAGAAATTCAATTTCTTCCTTATTCATACAGAATTTCTGGTAGAAATGGATATGAAGGCCTTCTCGAAGATGATTCAACTAAATACAAAAATTATTCCCAATCCTCAGATTCTCAGGTGGGCTCAATGGTTCTCTCCATATAAGTTTCAAGTCAGACACCTGAAAGGAAAGGATAATATTCTCGCAGATTTGATGTCCCGACCGGAAGAATTCTCAAAGAGGTTTTCCCCAGCAAAACCGAAATCTAAGGAAAAGCTAATCAGTCACATCTTCATGTTCTCACATTTACCAGGAACAAGTTCATTAAAGCCAATAGATCATCCACCGGAATTGTTCAATCTCATGGATCCCTTTGATCCGTTAATTATTATTGAAAGAATAACTCATTATGAGCTCCAAGTTTTCCGACAACATGGAGGGTCCATTCTCAAGCCATATGGGGTCAATCTAGAGTATCCATTTTGCCATATATTCATAGCTCAAGCTAAGGATTTTCCACAAGAACTATTATGGTTTTTTCTGGTACCTATGCCATCAGTATTATATTTTCATGGAATTCAAATGCAACGTCTTCAAGGAATTTGATAACATTGCACCAGCTCTTAAAATATTTTTGCTATGGTTTAAACCTAGAAGATACTGGATGAAATGTTTCAATGATTCCAACACAGCAAAGGTGTTCATGTTTCATAGGCCAGTAAAGATTATTAATGGAAAAGTCCAGGCGCAAGCAGAGGCACCATTTTGGTGGAAATTTCCCGTGTCCATTTTATCAATAGAAGAAGAATATAGCGAGGCACAACGAGTCATTTTCCAGCAAAATAGGTGTATACCGAAAGAGATATGGCCAAAAGATTGGGCAAGCTGGAATTAAACAAGAAATCATCCTCACTAGGAAAGAGTCCGAGCAGCAGCAAAAGAATATCAAACCCCATACGAAGTCATCCGAGAAAAGATCACTCAAGACATTTCCAGATTAAGGTTGCGGATTACATCTTTCAATCCAAAAGAGAAAGAACACAGTGAAGAAGGGCCGTCAAATTCCAGGCGTTACTACACAAGGTCTTAGAAAAGATGCCTAGAAGACAACCCTAGAATCAATGACGGATAATTACCTAAATCACTGCTAATCCCAGCATAATCCTAAATTAGCCACCAAAAAACCCTCAAAAATATCCTACCCATGTTAAGACAAATTTCCACATCTTTCCATGCTATTCGGGCGCCACTTCAACTTGTTTTTACATGTTTCCCCCTGCCTCCACATGCTTCGTCACATGCAACACCATACTTTCACATGGCGTCACATGCTCCCACATACTTTCACATGCTACACCATGTATATTTCACCCCTTTCATATATTTTCAGATGTTTTTAGTGGTTTTGCCTAAAGTCCTTCACATGCTTAGAATGACCCACTTGTAAGATAAGTTTGCCATGTAAGATAGGTTTATTTTATCTTGAAAGTTTGTATTGTAATAACCTCCTAGCCCTATATAAAGGAGGCCTTGTAGTAGTTGTAGGATCATCTAGCAATCATCTTGTAAACCTTGTAAATCTTTTGTGAAATACTACATATGAGTACTTTCTAAATTTCTCTCTTGTTCTTTCTTTCGAATGGATGGAAAGGTCGGTCCATGTATGAAAAATAGAGTAAGAACTCTAATAAAGTTAGCTTATTGTAGTACGAAAGTTTTTTGAGTTATAAACAGCTAACGTTGGTTATAGTACAAAAGTTTTCTGAGTTGTGTAGCTTGGCAAGCCGTCCCTTATGGGTTGTTGAAGCCAGCCCCTTTTGTAGGGAAACTTTCGTATCTATGATACAGTTTGCTTTCTTGGAGTCTCTTGCTCTGTTCCTTTGTACTGTGGTATCAGAGCCAAACTAACACCCTTGAACCCTCATCTCTCCCTCATTCCAAATCCCCATTCATAATCCTTCAAGCATCCCTGTAACACCTTGAATTTCAAATCAAAAAATCGAGCCCAAGAGTCTAAAGATGGATTCGTGCAGGCAAGCCGTCCTCAAAGTTTTTCGGGTTGTTTCTATTGGTTTTGGTATAAAATAATGACATTCGTTTGTTCTTCACCAAGAATAAACGTTTGGCATTATTTTGTGGCCAAATCAGAATGCCAGTGTCTAGTTGAGCCTAGCCGGTGAGTCCCTTCATATTTCTTTCATGTTTCACTTTAATTAGGATTAGGCCAAGGTTCTGAACCCAGGACCTCTTTTCTTAGTGCATTTCCCTTTAAAATTGTTCCTTAATTTTTTAGGTTTATTCAGCTTTGTTAATAACATGTTTAAATCTTTGATTTCACTTCCTGTTTTGGTCACTTAGTTTAGTTCGATTAGGTTAATTTAATAACTCAATTAGTTTTCTGCCTGTTTGTGCTAATTAATTAGCTTATTTGTTAATTTTTGAATTTATTCATGTTTTCTTTTCATATGCACCGGGATCCTGATTTGGGTTTAGGTCTCCTTGGTTGTTGGGTTTTGAGATTAGTTTAGATCCCACTCTAGGAGGTTTGGGTTTGGCCTGAGTGTGAGCTCAAGTTTTGTTTTGACCCACTAGAGTCCATTGGACTCATGACCCATGAGCTGAAGGTTGGGTATTTTACCAAAGTAATTTCAGGGGTAATTAAGGGCATATTGGGTAGTTTAAAATAGGAAATCTTGCAGTAACAGAAAATAGAAGCCCCTAGAAGCTTCTAGATTGGGGTTCAATTTGAATTTCAGGATTTGAGTAGTATAACTTGGGTAGCAAATCAGGATCCTAAGGACTTTTAAGCAAAAAATGAAAATTAAGAAGGACTTAAGGGGGTTAAACATGAATATGAAATGGCCCTACTTATTTGCCTATAAAAGGCATTGCACCCTGGCATTACAAGGCAATTTTTTCAGATCTTCAGTTTTCGGAGCCTCAGATTTTGAGAGCTAAAAAATTTGAGAGCCTAGATAGAGAGATCAGAATTCTGCAGAATTTGAGAGCTCAAATACATAGATTTTAGATCTTAAGAAAAATCCTGAAAATCAACACAAAAAAATAACTTAGAAATCCATCCAAAACTACTGTTTTCATCAATTTTTCAGTAGTTCTAATTCCCTTCCAATTTCTGAAACTATTTGGGATTCATCTATTTGAGAAGTGATTTAATCTGGTTCATCAAAGTCTGGTGTTAGATTCAGATAGGTTCACTGTTCGTTTGAGTCTTATTCCTTGGTTTACTGCATCCTACTCCTAAAATTTGTGTTGGATTTGCTTGGTTTTGCTCGATTCTGTCACTCTGCTGCTGCCTAGCTGACCTCCAATTTTTTTATTTTTGTTCTAATCTCCAGGTATTTCCTTGGCCTCTAAATGATGTGTGAAGTTTGAATCAGAAAATATGTGACCAAGCTTGAAGAAAAGATGAATTGCTACACATTTTCCCTGTTAATTTTGTTCACGTTGTTTTATTTTGGTTTAGCTGCCCAGCATATTTATGTGTATCCTTAGTTTACTTGCAAGCATGTCTGTTTAGGTGCTGAATTTAAGCTCCATTGGAATGTGAGAATTATATGATCTTGATATTTTATTATTTGTATAACTGGACTGTAGAATTTTAGATTTTAAATACATTTGATTCTAATTTACTGGAATTATCTTCTAATAGCGTGTTGAATTTGACCCTGCATAGTTATATGGTCTGATCATGGATGTGTTTGTAAATTGCTATAAGTTTCCAGGAATTAAGAGAAATTAAATGGAGTCTAATTAGGCCTGATTTTTGAAAGTATAATTCTGTTTTGTTAAAATGCTAAGTAATTGTTAAAAAAAGTCTATTCATTCGCATTATTGATTTCGTTTTGCATTGTTGCCTGGGCTATTTGAAAAACTCACGTCGGGGATCATGAACAACTTATGATTGGAAATTTATTGTTGTGATATCAAATCAGTAGTTTCGAATTTAAAAAAAAACAAAAATTCAAATTCATCTTTTCATATACTTGTTAGTTGAAATGCAAATAATATGGGAGGCTGCCAGGTGTTTGAAAATGGGCCTGTTTGTTGATACATGGGTCCCAAAAGTTGGACAGTTTTACAACTGAGGCCCCGAAATATTTTCTGCTTTGAGGTGGGCCCTCCAGTTATTTACCATGGCCCAGATCATGCGCTGGTATGCGGTCCATTTCAGTAGCTTCAAGTACTAAAGCATTGAGCCTCTCTTTCAGGCCCAGCTGTGTCACATGTGTGTTCTTGTGTTGGTCAATTGGAATTTAAATCTACAGCCCATATTTAGCTCTTGAAACCAATCCTTATGACTTTAGTCAATTAGTAAGACCCTTAGAATAATTTTAGGAGGGACATCTTAGATAACATCATAGTCCATGCCCCTTCAAGCTTTAATCGAATATCCTTTAAAAAATGAAATTGAGGTGCGCCGCGCCAAATAAAATCACAAATTGCGTGACCCTCTTTAATTACTTCTATTAAAATATTTAGAATTTGGGACGTATCATTTAGCGAATTCTTATGGCATCCCTCAAAGTTATCAACACGCTAGTCGCTTTAGGCGCGCATTTTAATAATCTACTTTCCTAAACTCGGGTGCACATTTATGTAACCCAAATTCAAATTTCAACGATGTTAAAATATGTCAAAAATCACGGGTGCATTTATGTGACGTGGTTCGAGACGTATTTCAATAACGTTGTAATTTTTCTTAAAATTAATCTAAAGCAGTAAATAATTTTAAATGGCACTATAGGTTGAAGCATGTATTAAAATCAGGTAATTGACCAATTATGACAGCTTAAGCGACCGTGCTAGAACCACGGTCTCCGTGGGTGCCTACCACCTTCCCCGGGTTAACAGAATTCCTTACTCAAGAATTTTTGGTTCGCAAACTTCTCTTGGAAAGTCGAAAATTTCCTCGATTTGGGAGTCAAAATAAACCAGTGACTTGGGACACCAAATAAATTATCCCAAAGTGGCGACTCTGAAATAAATAATCCTATTTCGAATAATGTCACTTAAAGTGGAAAAACTCCCTTATACACTATCATCCAGGGTGGTGTGTAAAAAAGGAGGTGTGACAGTCATGTTTTGTTTTTTTTAAATATTCTTTCACCTTTAATTAGAATTTCAAATTCGAGCTTTGAAAATAATTTTTTTGTTAAAAAAACTAAAACATAGTACTATAATTATATTTTTAAGGCGCGAACTCGAATTAATGGGATAAGTAAATTTTGGAAACTAAATGATTAGGTAAAGAAAAACAATATGATGATTGGGGGAAGAGTCTATTCTATACCTAATTTCTGTTATTGTGTGACACCATTCCAACTCTACCTTTTTCAGCTCTCAAAATCAATGCTAGGCCAAGAAAGAGCAATTATTTTGCTAGATCCCATCTGTATTTGAAATTTGAATGCAGAAAAGTTAAATTCTTGATTTCACCTTTATTCAAAAGTGGGGTATGAGATTACTGAAGTTTGGTTGCCTTCCTCAATAATTCTGTTTGTCACTGACCATTATTATTATTTTTTTTTTTTGGTATTTTATTCGGTGTTCGGTATTTGTATTGGAGCTCGACTATATTCGAATTCGCACAGTGTAGGGGCCCATTCGGGGGAAATCGCTCCTTATCAAGGATTTTTTTTTTCTGATTAAAAAAGGAACAGTTCCAATCCACTACACCACGTCCTTTGGTTACTTACCATTATCTTCCTTACTCCTTGTTGTGATTGTTATTTTTTCTTTATATATACATGTGGGCAGAGAAGGTGCAAAAGTTGGTTATATTAATTGCCGTGTGAGTATGTGAGAGAGAATGAAAGGAAAGAGGAAAGGTGAAAATCAAGTTGGAGTCGGTTTGGATCAACTGATTGTAAATAAGGTAATTAGGGATGCACATTCGATTTATCGATTTGATTTTGATCCTTATCGATTATCGATTTATACATATGCTTATCGTTATCGTTTCAATAAGGTTTCGATTATTTCGATTTCGATTTATCGATTTTGGGGGCTTATCGATTATACCAATAAGAAAATTTGCGGGATTCCACGGAAAGTATATCGCTATAAACGCGCCTAACTAATATGGACAAAAAGAAGGTAAAATAAGACGAACATCATTTATAATATAAAAATTGTGTCAACAAGCACATGCAACAAAACTAAAGTAAGTGATCAAATGTATGACACAAACACTCCAACAGTATAAAAAAATAAAACAAAACACATCATCACGACTAATTCTGTTTTCCATTTGAACTTCATTCCCTTGATCTTTAAATATGATCATTCCTTAAATGTGGTAGAGGAAATAATAGGATAAGGGACTTAGGGTAAAGGAAATGGTATAGATTAAGGAAAATAATATTGTATCGCCGCATCATTCCTTAAATGTGGTAGAGGAAATAATAGGATAAGGGACTTAGGGTAAAGGAAATGGTATAGATTAAGGAAAATAATATTGTATCGCCGCATCATTCCTTAAATGTGGTAGAGGAAATAATAGGATAAGGGACTTAGGGTAAAGGAAATGGTATAGATTAAGGAAAATAATATTGTATCGCCGCATCATTCCTTAAATGTGGTAGAGGAAATAATAGGATAAGGGACTTAGGGTAAAGGAAATGGTATAGATTAAGGAAAATAATATTGTATCGCCGCATCATTCCTTAAATGTGGTAGAGGAAATAATAGGGTAAGGGACTTAGGGTAAAGGAAATGGTATAGATTAGGGAAAATAATATTGTATAGCCGCTTTCAAAATAGTAGCGGAATATATATACATTCTGTATGTTATATTAATCTACACAAATAGGTAATTACTCATTTAACAAGTGTCTACAGTCTAGGGGTGTGCATTCGATTTATCGATTCGATTTTGAACCTTATCGATAATTACTTATCGATTATCAATTTGTACATATGCTTATCGTTATCGTTTCAATAAGGTTTCGATTTTTTCGATTTCGATTTCGATATCAAATAATCGATTCGATTTATCGATAAACCGATTTGAATGCACACCCCTAAAGGTAATTGTAAATAGTTGATAAGTTTGAAGTGTTGAAAAATATTTTTAAGTGTTGAAATTGATTTTTTAAAGAAGTATTTACATGTTTTGGGTAGACCTGCTGAAACTGCTAATAAGCAGTTGAAGTATTTGGTAAAAAAGTGTTGATAAATTGTTCTTTTATTAAAATGACTAAAATATCCTTAAATACTTTACAAAAGATTATAAATTAAAAAGTTTCTTTGTAAATAAAAAGATGAACTATGAATATGGAATGAAAAGAAAGTTTTAGAAAATTTATTTTGGGGAAAAGTATATATCATGTATTTCTTACTTTAATATAAACATCGATTATAAATAAATATTGGTTGAACATAGGGGTGGCAAAATAGTTCAAAGAAAACAGTTAACCACCCATATTATCCACTAAAAATTGGTCGGATAATGAACTTTTTAAAAGCGAGTCAAATATGGATAAGAAATAATTTTTTTATTTTTTAACAACTTGTTTGGATGGTTGTTACATATCGTTTTATACTGTATCGTATCGTAATGTAATGTATTATTTGATGAATACAATATTTGGATAAATTGTGTCGTTTATCATCATTTCATGATATCACACACCAGCAATATGAAAAATAAACTTATAATATTATAAAAAAAAATTATGATACAGGTTAAAATTACTACTATATAATAGGATAAATGATAAAATAAAATTATTTAACAATAATCAAGGGTGAGATTGAGAGAAAAGAACAAGATAATGACGCGACCACACCAAATCGGTCGTTACATAAAGTGGCACATTTCGTCGTTACGTAATGACAGAATTAACGATACAATACAATAAAATTTAATTAACAATCAAAACAAACATTGTATTTAAAATAACAATACGATACGATACAACATGTAACGACCATCCAAACAAGCTGTAAATGAATTATGCAAATAGGTCGATGGAAAAAATAAAACTCTCTACCTTGGAATAGAAATAATATTTATTCTTTTATCAATAAAAAAATTATTAATCAATAAATAGAGGATTTTTCTAATTTTATATATATCAATCAGAAATAGTTTTCTTCACCAAAAATTGTTTCTAAAACTTTTTAAAGGTTATTTCAATAAATAAAAGTTACTAAAATCTTATTAGAAGGGTGATAGTATAAGTTATTAAAATATTCGGCATCATACTAATACTTTCAAAACCTGAGGGGGCAAACTAACGTTTATCCAGAAATCCAAACTGCAACCTCGTAAAGATGCATAATAGATACGTATTTTTTTCAGAATAAACTGATGCAATATCGATAATTCAAAAAAGTCATTCAATCTTCTCTGAAACTACATATTTCCCTTCAATTTTATTTTTTTGTGAAAAATGGCGTCAACAAGTGCTCTCTCGGCTGGGATTTCAAACCTCCATAACTTTTCCTCAGTATCCTTCTGTAAGCTCTTTTTTTTTCCTATAAGTTATTTTATTCTAATTAAATTTTAGTTAATTTTTTATTCAGAGAACTATTAGTTTGCTATATAAGACAAATTATTTATTATTGGAATGAACATAGAGGATTCATGTAGCTGATTGTTAATTTGTTATTATTGGAATGAACATAGAGGATTCATGTAGCTGATTGGTAATTCGGAAACAACCTCTGTAGCACTAAGGTCTGCTTACACACTACCGTCCGCAGAACCCGCACGTGGGATATTACTGGGTTGTTGTTGATTTGTTGACATACAAGGTTGTAGTAATTCTTTGCAGAACAAACTCGCAATTTAGTTAGTACATCCAATTTATTTTACTTTGGTTAGTTTTGATGTATGAAGTGTAAGTAATTTACAAAATGAGATGCCTATGTTGGCATGACATTGTTTCCTTTTTAGTCGGTTTCATTAACTATAAACATCCAATTTTACCCTTAATAACATGAATTTGTAGCTGCACAAATATCATGACATGTTTAAGTCCACAAGTGCCAAAAGCCTTTTCTTTCTTAAACTCTTGCCCAGTCAAACATGTTAATATAAAAGGAAATGAAGGTGCTAGTAGTTCTTTGTTGCTAAGGAGTTTGTGTTGATATTTTACATAAGGCCCTAGAAAAGATAGAGAGAGAGCTAGTAGGTAGAAGCTATTAGCTTTCTTGATGGAAAGGTAGCAACTTTCTTTGTTGAAAGAGGCCAATTTTGATGGTAATCACAAAATTTTCCAACCTTTGAAAGTCTTTCAACGCGGATGTGCCCTTCCTGCTGAAATGCGCGCACGCGCACTCACACACATGAGCAATATTGAAATATAGAGGTCATTGCCACAAAGGAGTAGTTGTATGGTGGCACTTTATACCCACTGACTTAAAAATCCTGTATCCGCCTTTGTCCGGACATTTTTCTTTTGATGTCCCCATATGCAGACGAAGATATATTTTAGTAAACCTCTAATAACAATGGGAAAATCCTATCAATTTTTGATGGCATGTAAATTGTTAGTCATTTACAAAATGAGATGCCGTTATGGCTTATGTTTATGTTTATAGTTTATAGAAGGCCCTAATAAGATAAAGAGAGCTAGTAACTCGAAGCAGTTAGCTTTCTTGATGTAAAGCTAGCAATTTTCTGGTAAAGACTAAATTTTCCTACTTGTGGAAGTTCCTTAATGTGGATGTGCCCTTCCAACTCAAAGTACACAGACACACGCTCCTGATAACATGTAAAGCCTGAAGGTTGTTCCTGTCCCAGTGGAGATATCAACCTTCTCTCCTTTCTACGAACACACACACACACACACTCTTATACTAACTATTTTGAAAAAAATATGTTTGTGTAAGCTTGCGACCATTGCCAAAAGGAGTAGTAGTGTGGTGGCACTCTATACCCACTGGCTGAAAAATTCTGTAGCCGCCTTTGTCCTGACATTCTATCTTTCCATGGCTATTTGCAGATAAAGATATATCTTAGTAAACCCTTAATAACAATGGGAAGCTTCTATTAATCTTTTCAATTTTTCCAGCAACTGCCACCGAATCTGACTCTCTATGCAGATTATTTGTTTTTCATTTCCTTCAAATGTGTGATAATGTTTATGAAGGTTTGATTCAGTAATAAATAAGTTGAGGGTGAGTAATTTTGTTTTAAGCTACGAAATATATTAACCTTCCTATTATGTGTACCAATGTGTCTTTACTATCGAGAGGAAAAGCTCGTGCTTAGCAAAAAGGTTGATGCTTTATCATAATGTTGTGTTCCAGATATTGTTTCAAACTTATGAATTTAGAGGGAAATGGCTTATATGAGTGTCAATATTTGGTCAAAGTTTCTTTCCATTTAGACATTTCTTTGGCTAAAAGATGAAGCACGTCTCGGAATAATGGCTTTCAATGATTGATTATTACTGTTAAAAGATGTTCATCCTAGATTGATTATTACTGTTAAAAGACGTAAGAGGATGAACGCGGACTTCTGGCTCTGCGCAGTTTGGGTGTTAATTTTTGCTTTAGACAAGAGAGGTTGCTCTGATGGTAAGCAACTCCCACTTCCAACCGAGAGGTTGTGAGTTCGAGTCTCCCCAAGAGCAAGGTGGGAAGCTCTTGGAGGGAAGGATGCCGGGGTCTATTTGGAAACAGCCTCTCTACCATAGGGTAGGGGTAAATTCTGCGTACACACTACCCTCCTCAGACCCCACTAAGTGGGATTATACTGGGTTGTTGTTGTTGTTGTATGTCGTTTCAGCACTGGGAAAATTAAGCACCTAATGAAGTATATGTTATTTCACAATTTTGGTCTTTGCAGACAATCCAAGTCCTAGTGTGAATCAAGTTGTCATGTGGACTTTATCAAGATCCGGCTGTCGAAAGGTTTCAGATAATTCCAGACCTATGCAAATACGTGCTCTGTTTGGAGGCAAAAAGGACGACAATGAGAACAATAAGGTATCTGAGTATATTCCCTTCATTGTAGAGGATTTTGTTGCTTACATTGACATTGGATGTATCTTGTTCACTGACTTGTTAAATATTATTTTAAGCTATATATGCCTGCAAAGAACACATTGCAAAATCTTCTTCGGGTGGCTTGCTAATATTATCTCCGCAGTTAAAAGAATCAAGTTCATGGGCCTTTTATTGGTAATAACATTGACAATAAACAGAAGCTCATTCAAGAAACATGGTTGTTTGGGAGTTCCCTGTTTCTTTTTTTGGTATTTTTATGATACCCCGGATGGTCAATGGCACACGGTTCGAAACTCGGTCGATAATGGGCCCACCCCTCTACTCTCTCCTTAAGCACGAAGCTTTTGTTAGTGGCATTGTTTAGGAGTTCTAGTTTCAAAAATATTTAGCAAGTTTAAAGAAATTCCTTGGGAAAGAATGATTTCAATTCTTGTTCACGTCATTATTACCCTTGATAGTGGGTAATGGATTACATGATACGAAGGTGTATGGAGAGCCTTGAATTCATTTCTCTTTTTTCAAATTATCGTGATTTGAAGTGGCCCCTAGGGTTGGCGATAGTTGATCTTTCCATGAACTAACTACAACAACACCAAACCCAGTATAATCCCACAAGTGGGGTATGGGAGGGTAGTTTGTATGCAGACCTTACCCCTACCTTGAGGGTAGAGAGAGGCTGTTTTCGATAGTTCTCCGGCTCAAGGAAATTTTTTTAACAATGAACTGGCTATGAGCCTTGATTAACGTCTATTTATGAAATACGAAGGGGTTGGTTAATGGTTACAAATAAAATGAAATACAGAGGGGCGTTCAGACATCCAAGACCATATCTTTCTTGGGTGCTGAAATTTTCGTTCAAGTCTGTTCAGGACTTGAATAGACTTAAATATCCCAACATATTCGTAAGGTTTGTTCATGGACAGAAAATCAGAGGAAATGTCTCTGTTCAGTTTTAAAGCTCGTTAGCCTCAAACCTCGGGTAACCATGAGTGCAAGTGTTGACAATCTAATGAAACAACAAACTCAACTTTGTTATCAACGAAAAAGTAGAGGAATAATCTTTTTTTTTTTTTTGGATTTTCAGGTGTTTGACGTGGGAAGATGCTTATTCATTTAACATGTTTTTCCATTTAACCTTTTTTATCTATGCTTGATGGGTTAGTATGTCACAGAAGTTTCACGTCCATAGGAAGTGTCATGGTTCTAAAAATACCTGGATGGCTAATGCAAGTTTTTTAAAAATCTCTCTTGAAGTCACACTGAATTAGCTGAAAAGAACACATAATAGACACGTAATATCCATGTATGAGGTACCAGCTAGTGGTATTAACACATAGTCATGTTGTTACATTTAAATTAGTTATAGCTTTGGCACATTAGTTGTGATTACTTTGCTAAAAGGCAAATTGTTGAAACCTAATAGAGCGGAATGAGTATTGAGGATTCATATAATGGACCCAACTTGTATGAATTTGAGGCATATTTGTTTATTGTTTTACCTTCACGGGGCACTTAGGAAATGGGGTTTGATGTTTTGGCTCAGCTATATAAGTAATGCAGTCATTATCAAATGTATAAGCTGCTGCTCCTCAGCCTAAGCATGCTTGTAGTTCTATCTTTCTTAAGCTTTACCTGTTGTTCACTCGTAAAAAGTATTGTATAATATTACTTGACCAACCTCAGTTTGTGTATCTTGATCTTAGGCAGGTCTTCTGGGAAACATGCAAAACTTATATGAGACAGTGAAGAAGGCACAAAATGTGGTTCAAGTTGAGGCAGTGCGAGTACAAAAAGAGCTTGCTTTGTATGTTTCTATATAGTACAATTTGTCGTATGTTTTAACCTTCTTATGAGCATGCTTTTTCTACTTATTCTGTTTTTCTTGGTGGTTTGTATTTTCAGAGCAGAATTTGATGGTTACTGTGAAGGTGAACTAATCAAGGTATGTTCTTTTCTTGTTTCATTTTGGTGTCATCTAACCGAGAGATCACTTCTAATTGACCTAACTGAAATACTGATTTAACTGCTCCAAAATGTTGGGTCTGTTTTTTGGGTTTAGACATAGAATGCTCAGTCTTGGCCAGCATTCTTTGCCAAAAGCTCAAGCTAAAATGATTAGATCTTTCATTTGAAAGTCCTTTCCGTACCTCTTATATTTCCCCGGACCCCCTTCTCCTCCCTTTCACTATGTCTCTCTCTCAGGATAGAATTTAAAAAGGCATATTTAGACAAATCAAGATAACTTGGAAATGTTGGAGAATTTTAAGTATTAGATACATTTTTATTAAAACTCGTCAATATTTACGCCATTTGCAGGTAACGCTGTCTGGGAATCAGCAACCTATACGTACTGAAATTACTGAGGCTGCCATGGAACTGGGGCCAGAAGTGAGTATATATTGCGTAGATCATCCGAGTTTATGTGCTGCTAGTTTATTTGATCAAAATCTGTTACAAACTTGGTGCTCTACAGATGGATTTGGAATTATTAATCTTTTGCTCTATGCATCAAGCAACCATTATACGCAGCGTATCAAGGAGCTAACTCCTCTTATTGTGCCCATTGAGATCCTTGTACTCTTAATTTATTCATGTTTGGCCTTTAACATACTATTTTTTCTAAACCAATTTTTCTTTCTGGAGAAATCAAGATGTTTCTACTTGGTCGTTAAGCGAGCAAACTATGCAAGTGGCATTTGCTATATACTCCCTTGTTCTGTCAGAGCAAATGAAATTATTCATGAATGCACAATAATTGTCGCTTTCCCCTTTCAAGGAGCCGTGTGGAATATAACAATATATGAATGCATGTGATTTTGTGGGATGTCAGTTCCCAAATGTTAAAGAGAGTCTGAACTTTTTTCTTGTGCAGAAACTTTCACTTTTAATTACAGAGGCATACAAGGATGCACATCAGAAAAGTGTACTAGTAAGAACCTTAAACTTCTTCCTTTTACTCCCTCATTCCATTTTGTGGACAGTCCTTCCTTTTTAATTTGTTTTCAAAAGTGAATGACTCCTATCTATATTTAGAAACTATTAGTTTTAAATTTTCATGACATAAATTTTATAGCCGCAAAAATGTCATCGCCATGTTTGAGGGCACAAGATCCAAAACATTTTCTTTCTTAAATTGCGCCTGTCAAGCACCTTCATGTAAGATGAAACGTAGGGAGTATCTTTTGTGCAACATAAGCCTGCATACGTAAGACCCAGGGGCGGATTTAGGGGGGCGCGAGGGGTTCACCCGAACCCCCTTCGCCGAAAAATTACACCATATATATAAGGCAAAATCTATTTTTTACCTCTATATATTAAGTTCTGAACCCCCTTGACACAATTCAAAAGTGTAGTTTAGTGATCAAAGGGGTTCAAAATCTACATAAGGTCATGGGTTTAATTCTCACTACCTACAAAAAAAAAATTTTGAACCCTCTTCGTTGAGATCTTGACTCCACCACTGGTAAGACCCAATATGGTCCAGTCCGTTTTAGACCTCGCACTAAGCCGGTGCCTAGTGCACTGCACTGCCCATTTTATCCACCCAAAGGGAATCAACAATGGTTCTCTATCTACTCTGTATGACACGAACCTTTGGGTTAACAGTTGGAGGTAGAGACGCTTCACCAGCAGTGGCATATCTACAAAAGAAGCTATGGGTTCACCTGAACGGCGGAACCCATTGTTTCAACTGACCTGTATATCTTTTTGTATAACTGTCAGAAAAAACTCATTAGATATGTATAAATAATAGATTTTAAATTAGATGAAATATGGTAGAATTTCAAATCTGAAATCATAAAGTTCAAATTCTGGATCCGACTCTGATCACAACTCCGCTAGTCCTCAATCATCATCTCAAACTTATAACTTATTCTATCTTTAGATTTGTTATTTGCTAACACGACTCTTATGTTTCAGGCAATGAAAGAAAGAATGAGCGATCTTGCACAGAGCTTGGGAATGCCAGCAGGCCTCGGCGAAGGATTCAAGCAGTGACATTGTCTCGTGAAGAATCATCTGTCACTGAGTTTCAATTTTGTACTCTAGACGACATTAGTATATTTGCATCAACCTTATGAATACATGTTTAATTAAGTTGTAATTTATGGGTAAAGATTATGCATTCAAAGATTTTGGCTTGAACGTTCAATTTCCTTCACAGTGAATAGAGTTGTTAAAGAGTTGAATCATAACTTTGAGTGCTCCTCCTTGAGATTTATTGTCAAATATAGCATATTCTAAAGGGTTGTTATTTAGGAATTAATCAGTGCGTCCTGAATTTAAGTTTTTCAGTTCAATTTTTTAGGACAAAAGTATGTTGACTTGTCCTAAAGTTAAGAGTTTTGGTTTAAAATTTCAAGACAAAATAAGTACTGGTTAATCTTTAAATACCATCCCTGAAAATGGCTATATGTGCACTTGCCCTGACAATGGAGAAATTTAAAAAACGGAAAAGGGCCAAATAAAGCCCTCTACTACGATATATTGTTCAATTTTATCCCCCGTTATACTATTGGGTTATATATACCCCTACCGTTATATTTTGGGTTCAAATATACCCCTCATTTAAACGGAGGGACACGTGTCAACATCCTGTTGGCCAATTCTAAATATCTCCTAATTAATTAAAAAGACCCATTATCCATACCTGAAAAATACTATCTTAAAGCAATTTTTCTAAAAGTTCTTTTTACTAAAAACTAAAGGAAAAAAACAGAAATATTTTTTTTCCAATTTTTACAAAAACACTGAAAAATATTTTCTAAAACAATATTTTTTTTAAAAACAGACTTAAAATCTAAAATGTAATTTTCTAAAGCAATATTTTTGTAAAAACTAGAAAAAAAAATCTAAGTGTTTTTTACTAAAATCTGAAAAAAGTAAAAATATTTTTTTCTACTTTTAATAAAAATATTGCTTTTAAAAAAACTAAAAAATAATTTCTAAAGCAATTGTTTTTGGAAAAATTAAAAACAAATTGAAAAGCAATTTTCTAAAGCAATGTTTTTGTAAAAACTGAAAAAAACAAATATTTTCTTTTTTATCAGTTTTTAGTTTAAAAATTTTCAGTTTATTTCCAGTTTTTACTGCTTTAGAAAATTTCTTTTCAGTTTATTTTTTCTAGATTTTACAAAAATCATTGTTTTAGAAAATAAATTTTCAGTTTTTTTAAAGCAATTTTTTTTGTCAAAACTGGATTTTTTTTTTGTTTTTTCAGTTTTTTCCAGTTTTTACCGTTAAAAAATTGCTTTAGAAAATTGTTTTTCGAGTATGGATAATGAGTTTTTTTAATTAATTAGGAGATATTTAGAATTGACCAACAGGACGTTGACACGTGTTCCTCCATTTAAATGAGGAGTATATTTGAACCCAAAGTATAATGGTAGGGGTATATATAACCCAATAGTATAACGGATGACAAAATTGAACAATATATCATAGTAGAGGGATATATTAGACCCTTTTCCCTTTAAAAAAATATTGTACTTTACATGTCAATACATAAACATTGTACACTTTATTCTTTTCTCTAATACCATAAATGACAAGAGGGATTGCTTTGATGGTAAGCAACCACACTTCCAACCAAGAGGTTGTGAGTTCGAGTCTCCCCAAGAGCAAGATGGGAAGTTCTTGGAGGGAAGGATGTCGGGTTTCTAATACCATAAATGACAAGAGGGATTGCTTTGATGGTAAGCAACCACACTTCCAACCAAGAGGTTGTGAGTTCGAGTCTCCCCAAGAGCAAGATGGGAAGTTCTTGGAGGGAAGGATGTCGGGTTTCTAATACCATAAATGTTTTACATAAAAATAAATATAATGATAATACTCTTTTTAGCCACTGCTAAGCCTTTTTTCTTTTCTCATAACAATAACAATTTTATTTGACCAAATGAAATACAGTAGACATAGAGATTGGTGGGAATCCATTGACCAATTTAATGCCGACGAGGTAATCAAATATGAAGCTTGGTTAAATTTATTATTCCACAAATGAATAATCGTTTAAAGTAGATAGAGAATAATATTTTATCTTCGTCACAAGCCCCTTGAGAAAATATAGATAACGCACATAATGCTTCGTAAATGAATCAATCCCATATAAAATCACTTATACAAAAATTATTGGTGTGCATATATCAATAATTTTTGTTGCCCAACATTTTAATAAGTGATATTATTTAGGGAATGATTTTTTATGAAACACTAGGTGCATTATTTTTATTTTCATGAGGAGTTTGTGACGATGATATTGTCCCATTTTTTAATTGCTTTAAACAGTTATTCATTGAAAATAATAAATTTAACCAAGCTTCAATTTGATTACCTCGTCTCCTCATGAAACTTCTTCTCGCATTTCAAACTCAGAAAACATATTTTGATTAGGCTCACTTAGTATCGAGCATGTGGATTTTCTAACGCCCTTCGCCTTCTTATTCTTCATTTATAAAGTTTATTTATAATTTCTATATATTATAAATAATTTTACACTGAATATTTACACTTCTAACCAAATATTGAAATTGGAAGCAATATCTTCTTTATGATGAAGATTATAGTAACAAAATAAAATCGACTTGAAAGTTAATAAACTAGATCTGAATTTTTAAGTTAAAGAGGGTAAAAATTTAATACATTTTATGAACTTAACAAAGTTTTTATTAGTCAGTGTGAATATAATTTGGAAAAACATTAGTTACATACCAAAGTCTTTTAAATTTCTTATAACAACCAGATCAAATTCATCACCTACATGAATAAAATAAATCTAAAATTTTAACTTGAAAAGGAAAAAATCTTAATGTGGTTATTCAAATTCTTGAGTTCTAATTTTAAAGTAAATTATATGAAACTTTCTTTTGTATAATTATTCGGTATCTGGAAAATATTTAGCGAGAATTTATATAAATGACCCAAATATATTTAGAATTGAAACATGTTAGTTATTGTAAATTTGTAATTATATAATTATTCAGTAATCGTAATCTATTAATTCGATTAACTAAAATTCGTGTCGCGTAAGACATATTAAAAAAGAAAGCGCTTCCTACTATAGTTACTTTCACTCCCAATGCTTGAATACAATCGGCGAAACCTTATTGTACTTTACCAGATTAGTAAATAGTACTTATTTATCACTAATCAAAAGTCTCGTGTTCTGTTTGACTCAAAAGTTAAACAATATTTTTCGAGCAAATCAATCAATATAGTTGAAGGATAAATTGTAATCGAAGATAATAGACCCTAGGATGATCTTCGCAATCGATCTAAGCAATGGTGATATTCGTTAGTAAATGTGAGAGGATAATAATATTAGAGATATGAGAGCTGAAATTCTAGAGAGAGGAGAGAGAAGTGTAATATTAGAGAGAGATTTTGTATTATCATAAATCATCCAATGTCATTTACACAACTGAGACCCCCCTTATATAGCGGAGGGGCTCTATTTTAACTGACAAAAGGATAAAGATAAAATACATGCTATAGAGGGACCGACGTGGTTGCAAGGTCGTCCTTTGTATTGTCCTTGGGTCGTCCCTTCAGTCGGACTTGTGTATATATGGTTGATCGTGTTTGCTTGTGGACGTGATCAGTCAAATTCGACCCCATTCAGTTGGTCCATCCGCTCGTCAGGGACGCAACGAGGTGCGTCCTCGACGGGCAGAATTAATACCTTCATTTTGGGAGAGTTTGACCCTATGAAAGGACTGTGATGTGACATATAGGAGTCAGTCATCATGACTGTCAGATCGTCAAAATGCGAGGCCTTTCCCAATGTGATAGGAAATCAACAGCTCCGACACTTGGTTTCCTGCGCTAGTCCGAATTCTGCTTCTTCGATTCAGGTGCTTCCCAATCCTTATAAATAGGGTGGGGTTTAACTTGACCCAAACTTTTGATCATTTACACTTCATCCTTTCTGTGCACACTTCCGTCTCCCGGTGTGTTCCTCCTGATCGAGAATCTTCCTTCCCTGTATTGTGCATAACTCTTTCTTCATGGCGATCATGCCTAAACCTCGCCGTGGTAATGAGAGGATCCTGGCAGTCACTCTGTAGAACACGCCACCGCCTTCCGATGGTGGCGGGGGGAGGAGGAAGAAGATTTAAGTCCTCTTACCGTAGAGGCACTACTGACACAACACACTCTATCTCGGAATGACTTTAGCAAAGATTTCGCTGTTCCGGTTCCAGAGTCTTCCAAGTCGTTATAGAATCACTTGGATGACCTCCGTGTTAAGTACAGTATAATGATCCCGGTTGGGGAGGATCACGTAGACGTTCACAGGACGGGATATTGCACTTTTTATGAGTATCCATTCTTGATTGGTTACCACCTTCCCCTCTTTCCCTTAGCGAAGGAGTTTTGCCGGTTTTACAACGTCTGCCCGGCTCAACTTACACCGTATACTCTGAAGGTGCTTGGGTTGCTGACTAAGTATGCGGAGTTGGTCGGGTGTGAATTACGGTCCATCACCTCCTGCAACTACTCAACGTCTGCTATCTGATGGGGACCATGGTACACCTACGAGGTCATGGTACGGGGGGGTTAGTGGTCAAGATCGATGACCGGGCGAGTCGTGGGTTTTGGCGTAAATATTTTTTTGTTAGGATCGAGCACTTGGTCTCCAACCTCGTCGGTTTCCCGAAGAGGTGAAATTCAAAATGTAAGTGTCTCAATTCGTTACATTCTTTGTCGTTTGTGACCATCGCGATACTAATTTTTATACTGTAGCTATGGCTCATCCACCCCCCGACCCCTTGCCAACCTCAGGGGATGGGTCGCCGGCCTGTTACCTCACGCGGAAGAGATCCACACTTGGCACATCTTTATGCAGCGATATGGCCCCAAAGTCTCTTCAGGTAGATTTTTGGCTTTTTCTGTGTGGAGTTTGCTACTCCGCCTACTTACCCCCTATTTTTCTTATGGCGACAGGTCGAGGCGCTTCGAGGAAGAAGACGACAGTCCCGATTTCCAAAATGAACAGATGTCGCTTCGGATGCTCATGACATATTGGTCGAGTCTATCCAAGGGGATCTTTCTTCGGCCCCTTTACAGGGGGCTACCTCCACGACCATGGTTATGTGGGAGCCGACACCATTAGCACCGACTTCTCAATCCGCGGGTGAACCCACCGATAGCGAGGAGTCGCCAGAGAAAAAATGGAGGTGGCTCGAGAAAGGCAAGGCGATGGCGACTGAAGCCAGGGGGAGTGAGGTGCCTCGACCGATGCCTAGGCATTCGTTCATGGCCGATGCCATTCTCTCGGGGAGGTTGGCTCAATAGAGGTATGTCGTTCCAGGCATCGGCTCCGCGCGTGCCGTCGAGGGAGGGTCATCAACCAACATCGAGGAGCCTGGTGATGAAGCGGAGGAGTCGTGCTCCGATATTGCTCAAGGAGATGTCAATGAATTCGTGGGTGGTCTCACCCACGTGGAGATGGCGGCAGATGGCTCCGACCATTGTATTACTATTCTGGCGACTTAAAATTTGCTGTCGAACAGTGAGCAGGCTGCTTCGTCCCTTACCCTATTGTGTGCCGCCCCTGAGAGCAAGGCGCTCAGTGTGGTGGGTGACGCGGAGCTGTCCTGTAGGGTGTCAGGCATGGCTTTGCAGTTATTCTTTATTCCCTTTCTCTCTTCCGTATATCGCCAGACTGACTTGAGATGTACTTACTTCCGCCTTTTCTCTTCTCTTACAGACCCTTGTCTTGGAGGTGGAGAGGGGATGCCACGAGCAGAAACGGACTGCCCTCTTCAAGAAGATGTTAAAGAAGTATCGAAGGTACCGCTCTAAGCATCAAGCGGAAGTCTATCGGGGGCATTCCCAGTCGGAACGTATAGAAACTGAGCTGGAGGAGGCGGATAGCGAGCCGATAAAGGCCGTAGCCCGCAACAACAAATTGGAGAAGCTCCTTAGGTCAAAAGATGATGAGCTCGAATTGAGCCGTAGGGTGGCAGCGGAGAACGTCGATCTGCAATGGAGGGTGGTGGAGCTGACTGCTGAACTCGACGCCAAGGTGGCAGAGATCAACAAGCTTTCAAGGCCTTTTACTTCTCGCCCCTCACCTAATCAAATTACGCGTCGTAATGCGCATGAGATATGGATTTATGTGGAGGCTAAGCTCGATGTGTATAGTGAGCTCCATGCTGCGGGTTGGGCGACCGAGGATGAGGTTCGGGCATGGAGGGGCAAGGCTCGCGCTGCTCGTGACACTTGCGATTATTACTCTGATTCCCCTGATGGGGAGGGGCCTGCTTCTGAATATGTTAACCACCTTGACTCTAGTTCCTAGTATAATGATGCTTACCAATCGGGGGTGACGGGCAGCCATGAGCATGTAATGTAGGTTTTGGGTTGTACAGTGCGTTTGGACTCGCCCGCGGGGGCGAATGTAAATATATTTTTGTTGTAGTATAATTTTTACTTTTGTTGTTGTCCATTTGTCGTAATGCTTAGTTTTTGTAGAGATTTTGGTCGTTCGTCAAACGGTCGTGCCGTGGTTTGAACGAGGTCGAATTGGTACCGGAGGCCTTAGCCACTAGGATGTTACTTTGACTGTCGTCGAAGTAGTATCCGTCGTGGTTCGAGCAAAGTCTAACCGCTATTGTTGGCCTTAGCCGTTAGGATGTTACTTTGACTATCGTCAAAGTAGTATCCGTCGTAGTTCGAGCAAAGTCGAACTACTATTATTGGCCTTAGCCGTTAGGATGTTACTTTGGCTGTTGTCGAAATAGTACCCATCATGGCTCGAACGGGGTCGAACCAATGTCGATGGCCTTAGCCATTAGGATGTTACTTCGACTATCATCAAAGTAGTATCCGTCGTTGTTCGAATGAGGTCGAACCAATGTTGATGGCTTTAGCCGTTAGGATGTTACTTCGGCTATCGTCAAAGTAGTATCCGTCGTGGTTCAAATGAGGTCAAACCAATGTCGATGGCCTTAGCTGTTAGGATGTTACTTCGATTGTCGTCGAAGTAGTATCCATCGTGGTTCGAACGAGGTCGAACCAATGTCGATGGCCTTAGCCGTTAGGATATTACTTCGGCTGTCATTGAAGTAGTATCCATCGTGGTTCGAACGAGGTCGAACCAATGTCGATAGCCTTAGCCGTTAGGATGTTACTTCGGCTGTCGTGTAAGTAGTATTCGTTGTGGTTCGAACGAGGTCGAACCAATGTCGATGGACTTAGCCGTTAGGATGTTACTCCGAGGTCGAACCAATGTCGATGGCCTTAGCCGTTAGGATGGTACCTCGGCTGTCGTCGAAGTAGTATCTATCGTGGTTCGAACGAGGTCGAACCAATGTCGATGGCCTTAGCCGTTAGGATATTACTTCGGCTGTCGTCGAGGTAGCACCCGTCATGGTTCGAACGAGGTCGAACCAATATCGATGGCCTTAGCCGTTAGGATGTTACTTCGGTTGTTGTCAAAGTAGTATTCGTCGTGGTTCGAACGAGGTCGAACCAATATCGATGGCCTTAGTCATTAGGATGTTACTTCGGCTATCGTCGAAGTAGTATCCGTCGTGGTTCGAACGAGGTCGAACCAATATCGTTGGCCTTAACCGTTAGGATGTCACTTTGACTGTCGTCGAAGCAGCATCCGTCGTAGTTCGAGCGAAGTCGAACTACTATCGTTGGACTTAGTCGTTAGGATGTTACTTCGACTGTCGTCGAAGTATTACCCGTCGTGGCTCGAACGGGGTCGAACCAATGTCGATTACTTCCTGTTTGTGTAATGGAGATTTCGTTCAGTAGATGGAGAATTTTGTTTATACAATGGAGAATTCCGTTCACACAATAGAGAGTTCTGTTCACACAATGGAGAATTCCGTACATACAATGGAGAATTTCGTTCATACAATGGAGAATTCCGTTCACAAAATGAGAGTTCTGTTCACACAATGGAGAATTCCGTTCATACAATGGAGAATTCCGTTCATATAATGGAGAATTTTGTTCATACATTAGAGAATTCTGTTCATACATTGGAGAATTCTGTTCATACAAAGGAGAATAATGGAGAAATCTATGGTAGTCCCTTCACTATGTTGGCCTGCGGACCGAGTCGGTTGGCCGATATAGTGAACTTGCGCTTCTTGTTCCACCGGGCATCCCCTTCGTCGCTTCGTTAAAAACCTTCCCGAGAAAACCCAATTGGGATAAAACTCGGGCCGGGGAAAAAGAGCGCGACTTGGGAGATGCCTTTCAGAAGTGGAAGTGTTTGAGATGGGCGATAGTCCAATTGTTTTGGAGTGGTTTCCCCTCTATCGTCTCTAGTTGGAACGCTCCTTTGTTCGCTGCCGCTATAATTTTGTATGGCCCGTCCCAGTTGGTTCCTAACTTTCCTTTGTTCGGGTCTTTTGATGCCAGTATTTTGGCCTTGAGGACGTCATCGCGGACTCTGAGTGGTCTTACCCTGGCTTTCTTGTTGTAATATCTTTGTGCCTGTTCTTTTTGGGCGGCGATTCTTATATGGGCCATGTCTCTTCAGTCTTTGGCTTTGTCTAGGTCTTGTAACCTGCTATCGTTGTTGTTCGCTCAACTGGTATGGGAGTATCTCAAACTTGGTTCTCCAATCTCGACGGGTATGACGACATCAATCCCGTAGACCAGTGAGTATGGTGTTTCTCCCGTGCTGGATTTGGGTGTAGTCTGGTACGCCCATAATACTTCGGGTAGTAATTCGGGTCATAGTCCCTTGGCTTCTTCGAGCTTCTTTTTCAGTATATTCAATATTGTTTTGTTGGAAGACTCGGCTTGGCCGTTAGCGGCGGGGTGATATGGGGTGGAGAGTATCCGCTTGATGTGCCATTTTTCGAAGAATTCGGTTGTCTTTTTGCCGATGAACTGGAGCCCATTATCGTAGCTGATTTCTTTGGGGATGCCGAAAAGGCATATGATATTTTTCCATATGAAGGCGATTACCACTTGCTCGCGTATTTGTGCATACGCACCTGCTTTCACTCATTTAGAAAAATAATCAGTTAAAACCAATAGAAACCGTACCTTTCCTCGTCCTGCCAGTAGAGTGCCGACTATATCCGTCCCCCATTTTATGAATGGCCATGGCAAGGTAACTGAATGGAGGAGTTCCCCTGCCTGGTGTATCATGGGGGCGTATTTTTGGCATTGTTCACATTTTCGGACATAATCCACTGTCTTTCTTCATGGTGGGCTAGTAGTAGCCGGCGCGTATGAGGCATCGGACAAGGGGTGCGGTTCCCTGTATGGGTGCCACAATGTCCTTCATGCACTTCTTCTAATACTTGCCTCGTCTGATATGGCCTGAGACATTTAGCAAGGGGACCGCTGAACATTCTCTTGTAGAGATCGTGATTTATTAGGCTGTACTGGGACGCTTGCACTCGAAGTTTCTTGGCCTCCTTTTTGTCACATGGGAGTGTCTCGTCCTGTAGGTAGGATACAAACTGGTTACGCCAGTCCCAAGTCAAGTTTAAAGAGACTACCTCGACGTGGTCGACGACTGAATGGAGGAGAGTGACCACATTTTCTTTGTTTATATTTTTGGTGACCGCGGCCAGCTTTGCTAGGTTATCTGCTTTGACGTTTTGTCTCTTGGGAATTTGCTCGAAGCGACATTCATCGAACTCCGGCATCAGCTTATGGATTTCTGACTGGTATTTTTGTAGCCTTTGCTCTTTGATTTGGTATGTTCCAGCGACTTGGTTTACTACAAGTTGAGAGTCGCAGTGGAGGATGAGCTGACGGGCTCCGTATTTGATGGCTAACTTCATGCCTGCAATCACAGCCTCATACTCGGCCTCGTTGTTAGTCATCTCGGGGCATCATATGGACTGGCAAATTACTTCTCCCGTGGGTATTTTGAGGATGAGTCCCAGTCCCGATCCCGAGGCATTCGCAGCGCCGTCAGTGCAGAGGGTCCAGAGGTCGGTGTGGGCGGAGGCGCGGATGGCCTCTTGTTCCACTTCTAGCAATATCCCCGTGCTGAAGTCGGCGACAAAGTTGGCAAGTACCTGTGACTTGATGGCGGTTCTTGGATGATAGGTTATGTCATGCTCGCTGAGATCTATGGCCCATTTGGCGAGCCTACCCGAGAGTTCGGGTTTATGTAGGATGCCCCTTAGGGAGAAGGTCATTACTTTTATGGGATGGCATTGAAAATAGGGCCTAAGCTTTCATGAAGCTACGACTAATGCCAAAGCCATCTTTTCGAGGTGCGGGTACCCCTTTTCGGCATCTATTAAAGTTTTGCTGATGTAGTAAATAGGGGATTGTGTACCTTTGTTTTCGTGAACTAGGATGGCGCTGACAGCGACTTCAAACGCCACCAGGTACACGAGTAGGCACTCGCCTGGTTCTGATTTGACGAGAAAAAGTGGCAAAGATAGATATTCCTTCAATTTTCTTAGTTCTTCGATGCATTCCTCGTTCCATTGCATCCCTCGATCTTTCCTCAGCACACTGAAGAATTTGTGGCATCTGTCCGAGGATCACGAGATGAACCTGGATAAAGCGGCAATTCACCCTATTAGTTTCTGCACCTGCTTTTTGCTATTTAGAATCTCAGGTATCGTGTCTATGGCCCTGATTGGTTCGGGTTGACTTCGATACCTCGCTGTGATATGCGAAAACCCAGGAATTTTCCCGAAGCCACGCCGAAGGAGCATTTTTCTGGGTACACATTCATCCCGTACTATCTTAGTATCTTAAAGGCTTGCATTAAATGGTCAATAAGATCCTCTTTTTTTGCCGACTTCACTAGCATGTCGTTAATGTAGACCTCCATTGTCTTGCCGAGCTGCTCTTTGAACATCTTGGTGACCAACCTCTAGTATGTTTCACCCGCATTTTTGAGCCCGAAGGGCATCACCTTATAGCAGTATGTCCCTTGATGGGTAATAAAAGTCATCTTCTCTTGGTCCTTTTCGGCCATCAGGATCTGATTGTAGCCAGAGTATGCGTCCAAGAAACTTAGCAGCTCGTGTCCGACTGTCGTGTCTATCAACTGATTGATGTGGGGTAGTGGGAAGGAGTCCTTTGGGCATGCCTTGTTCAGGTCGGTGAAGTCTACACACATTCTCCATTTCCCGCTTTTCTTTTTGACCATGACTACGTTGGCGACCCATTGGGGATGTTTCGATTCTCTGATGGAACTATTGGCTACTAGTTTATCTACTTCTTCGCTTACTGCCTCATTGATCGCGGCGTTGAATTTCCTCCTGATTTGTCGTACGGGCGGATAAAGTGGGTCGACATTCAATTTGTGAGTGGTGACGTCTTTTGGGATCCCCGACATATCTTAATGGGAGAAGGCGAACAGACCTGCATGGTTTGTTAAGAATTCACGGTACTTACCTGGTTCGGAGAGGTTATGCCAGATGTAGGCTCTTTTTGAACTGTCGGTATCGTCTAGCATGACATGGTCGAGGTCCTCGATTATCGCTTTGCAAGCCTCTACGACGTCTGGGTCCCTAATGCCCTCCGTTGTCGGGTTGATTTTAGTTCCCGACATGGCTGATTGCTATGCTTCCGCGCTTGCTCCTTTCAGTTGCTTGGTATGAGTGCAATCTTGGGCGATCCGGTAACATTCTTGGGCGGTGCGTGGTTCACCCCAAATACTAAATATTCCCAATGGGGTAGGAAACTTGATTACTTGATATAGACTCGAGAGGATGGCTCACATGGCGTGTATCCATGGACGTCCTATGATGACTTTGTAAGTCGTTTCCTGGTTCATGGTGTGGAATGTGGTTTCCAGTGTGACTCCTCCCGCCAGGACTAGCAGTGATATTTCTCCGTAGGTACGCTCTACTGCATTGCTAAAACCTGTCAGTGTTATGCAATGCGATATTACCTTATCTTCGAGCCTCATTTGCGCGAGAACCCTCGGGTGGATAATACACACACCGCTTTCGTCGTCTACCATGATTCATTTTACATCAGTATCATCAATGCGTAAAGTTATAACTAAAGCATCATAATGAGGGAAGGATAAACCGTCTGCATCAAACTTATCGAAGGTGATACTATCTTTGAAGTCATCATACTGTTCGTGGGCGATCGTGCATTTCAACTTGTGTGTGGTGGTGAATTTTACGTGGTGATTGTCGAGTCATCACCGCCGCCGACGATCATCTGTATGGTTCGTGCTGGGGATGGTGGCTTTGGCTGTCCTTGGGATTGATCACGTCCCCTAGCGAAGTTGGCTCTCCCTTTGTCACTGAGCAGCTCCTTCAGGTATACTTGGTTCAGCATTCTGACTACTTCTCGTCGTAGACCTATGCAATCTTCGATCCTGTGTCCCCTTTCTTGATGGAATTCGCATAAGATGTTTGACTTCCTTGCGCTAGGATCTGATTTCATTTTCTAAGGCCATTGTACCTTCGTGCCCAGCTTCTCCAGTGCTTACACTATTTCTAAAGGTGACATAAAAGTTATGAGCGGATAATAACAGAGGCATACCTCTTTTATTCCGAAGCAGGGCGGTATGTCGTTGCAAGGCGTCCGGATGTCTCGGAGGGGGTGGATTAGGGGCTCTGACATAGGGCTGATGTCTTTCTCTATTGAACCGTGGGAGTGGTTTTCGTCGCCCGTCGTTACGTCGATCCCTCTGATTTTTGACTATACTGATGTCAATCGTTGGGTTGGACCATTAAGGTCGTCTTCGTCTGCTCTTACTTCTGCGCAGTGGGCATTGTGGATTTCCTCCCATATAGTGGGGGGATACTTCATGAGTCAGCTGAGTAGTTTCTTGGTTGCTTTCGACCCATCTCTCTTCAACCATTTTGGAAGGCGGCGACCGCCAATCTTTTTGATATGTTAGGCAAGCCCATTCTTACCCTGTTGAATCGTGCTAGGAAGTCCCTTCGCCCTTCGCCAATCGCTTGCCTGATTGCAAATATGTCGTTGAGCCTTGCTTCGGCCTTCCTTGCTCCTACATGGGCGGTGGAGAACTTATCTGCCATCTCTTCAAAAGTCGATATTGATCTAGCTTATAGTTGTGAGTACCATGTTAGCGCTCCTCCTGTCAAAGTTTCTCCGAACTTTTTCAGCAACATGGACGACAACTGTTCTTTTGATAAGTCATTTTCTTTTACAGCGGTTACATAGTGGATCAGATGATTTTCTGGGTCCGTGGTCCCGTCATATATTCTCAAGTATGGGGCATCTTGAAGGTTTTAGGGATTGGGTGCGGAGCAGCTTCCTCGCTATATGGTTTCTCGACGAACCTTCCTGCATCGCGTTTTGGCAGTAGTTTCGGGATACCGGGTATTTTGTCTACCCTTTCCTGATGCTCTATCATTTGGTTACGGAGCGCTTTATTCTCGTTCTCCATTTCTTCCATTTTTCTAAGGATGGCCGCGAGTGCATTGTCGCTTGTGTCGATGTCGTGTGGGCGCTGCTCGTTCATATAACACTTGGTTCACCGGCGACCGCAGTGATTTCTGCCGTTGATGAGTCTTTGAGATTTCCCGGGGACGATTTCTCGAGCAGGCTACTTAGGGTGTTCGTCAACAACTCCTCCAGTGACTTTTTGACTACTGGAGGTGTTTCCTTTACTGCAGACGTTGAAGCTCCCCTTTCATGCAAAATCGTTAGATTTTCGAGTGAGGAGGGCAAAATTCCTCCTCTGAAACACTACTTAGTGTTACGTTCGCAATATTTTCTCTACCGGCCTCGTTGAGGGGGCCTATAAGGTTGGTTGAGACGTCTGCCGTCATCTTCAGCCTAGATTCTTTATCTATCATTTGCTAGTTCTACGGAGTTTGAAGGATAATGATTGTTGTTTTCGATATCCTAGATGTGAACTATGATTTCGACTACCGAAATCCCCACAGATGGCGCCAAATTGTTTGATTCAAAAGTTAAATAATATTTTTCGAGCAAATCAATCAATATAGTTGAAGGGGTAAATCGTAATCGAAGATAATAGACCTTAAGATGATCTTAGCAATTGATCTAAGCAATGGTGATATTCGTTAGTGAATGTGAGAGGATAATAATATTAGAGATATGAGAGCTGAAATTCTAGAGAGAGGAGAGAGCAGTGTAATGTTAGAGAGAGATTTTGTATTATCATAAATTATCCAATGCCATTTACACAACTAGGACCCCTCTTATATAGCGGAGGGGCTCTATTTTAACTGCCAAAAGGATAAAGACAAAATACATGCTATAGAGGGAGCGACGTGGTTGCAAGGTCGTCCTTTGTATTGTCCTCGGGTCGTCCCTTCAGCCGGACTTGTGTATATATGGTTGGCCGTGCTTGCTTGTGGACGTGATCAGTCAAATTCGACCTCATACATGTTCGACCCTAGGTGTATATTGTCTTTATTAGAAAGCGCTTTAACCTTAATATAAGACTTTTCGGCATAAATTCATATTTAATCGGGTCCCAATAAGAATATTGAACATTAAACAAAAAAACCAAAAAAAAACCTTATTACACTTTTTTTAGGATGAAATTCGTTACTCCAAATAGAAAGTTACACATTTATTTCGGGATAATAGAGGACAATTTGGTCTTCACACGGAGAAAAAAGTCAAAGCTGACGTCTTTTTCATATAAATACTCCAAAATTAGCATCTTCGCCTTCAATTTTTCATTTTCGTTTTTTTTTCCCCTTCAATTCATTCCATTGCCTTTTCCTCCTAATTTCACAAATTGATAGGTACGAATAATTAACATCCTCTTTCTTCTAATTAAAGTTACTGATATTATTTATTTATTTATTTCGAATCCTTGCCTTTTTACCCCTAGTTTTTGAGTTAGCTGGATTTATTATGTTGTTTTCGATCTGGGATATTTTTTATTGTTTAAAGGTGCTTGGATTTGGGTTTTTTGTGGTGCGATCTGAATTAGTGTTTTTTTTTATTGAGGAAATGATTTTTTTATTTTTTTTTATTTTTTATTTTATAGTTTTTGGTTGTAGTTTGATTGCTTGAATTATGAAAAAGATTTGGTGGATTTATTGGTTTCTTTTTCTTGATTTGCTTTGAGAATTTGTGGGGGTTCATCAATTCTGATGCTTTTCTCTTTCAAGTCAAATTTCTGATTTTTAGTTCTCTTGTGTATGAGTAGGACGCTAAATTCAATATATGTGCTTTTTTTTTAACCTATAAATTTTAGTTTAGGAAATCCTTGGTTTACTTTAAAAGATAAATTATTTATTGGTTTGAGAAAGAAGTGGATCTGAATAGAGCAAATTAGATATGCCCCTAGGGCTTTGGTCTAATGGGTAAGAGTGTAGCTTGTTTAGGCGTTTGTCAAGGGTTCGAATCCTGTCGCAAGGCAACAGCCTTTTAAGTGGAGAAGGGTAAAAGGCGGGTCTATTATACATCGAGTTTAGAACCATGTGCCACTGCCCTGTTCATTTAGCCGACTTAACAAGTTTGTGATTGTGGTGTAGCTGACTGATCATTATTTTGTGTTTTTTTAGCCCCTCTCCCAATCCTTTGATATGTGAGCTTTCAAAGTCTAGAAAATCTTAAAGCGCTTTTATTGTTGCCAAGTTATGTTCTTTAAGCTTTTTTGTTCTTAGCCGACCCAACTTGTTTGGGATTGAGGTGTAGTTGTTGTTGTTGTAAGTTTTTTCGTTCTTCATTGCTACACTTTCCTCTTTTAGGCGAAGAAAAGTTCCTCCTTTTCCATTCGTTGAATCTGTTATAGGACCTAGATTTTGGTTCTCTTTTTCCAGCTACATTCATCGACAATGCAAGTTTTATTTTCATTTGTTTTAAGGGGTTTAATTTGCCAGCTGAGAAGTGACTTTTTTTCTTAAAACTTCGTCTTTGTTTGCAGGGGTATATTTAGAATCCAAAGATGTTAGAGCAGTTACTGATATTCACTAGAGGGGGCTTGATCCTCTGGACATGTAAAGAGCTTGGAAATGCTCTCAGAGGTTCTCCAATTGACACGTTGATTCGTTCATGTCTTTTGGAGGAACGTTCAGGTGCTGCTTCGTATAATTATGATGCACCAGGAGCTGCATACACTCTTAAATGGACGTTTCACAATGAACTGGGCCTTGTGTTTGTTGCTGTGTATCAGCGAATTCTTCATCTTTTGTATGTGGATGAATTGCTTGCTATGGTGAAGCGGGAATTCTCAGAGATTTATGACCCCAAAAAGACTGTTTACAATGAATTTGACGATGTTTTTCAGCAGCTTAGGAAGGAGGCTGAGGCGCGTGCTGAGGAAATGAAGAAGTCGAAGCAGGTTGGCAAGCCTGCCACCAATAATCTAGGTAAGAAGCAAGGACAAGTGCAAAAGGGCATTATGAATGGAGGTAATCAAAAAAAGAGTGGTTCTGAATCAGGAAGTGATGGTGGTGATGGCGATAAAGTAAAAAGTTGTGCCATGGCAAATGGTCATTCTAACGGTAGTAATGGAAATGCAGTAGTACAGGCTAACGGTAAAGAGAACGGAAGTTCCGATTCGGGAGCTTTCGATGTAAATAAGCTACAGAAGCTTAGGGCTAAAGGTGGGAAGAAAACCGATACTGTTGTGAAGGGTTCCAAGGCAACCGATACTGTTGTAAAGGGTTCCAAGGCAGAACCTACAAAAAAGATAAAGAAGAATAGAGTCTGGGATGATTCACCTACCGAGTCAAAATTGGATTTCACGGATCCTATGAGTGAGAATGGGAATGAGAATATAGCAGTTGTAGCAGCAGTTCAAGGTGAGAGTATGATGGACAAAGAGGAGATTGTGAGTAGTGATAGTGAGACCGAGGAGGATGAGGAGCCAGGGAAAGACAGCAAGGTCGAGGCTAAGAAGAAAGGTTGGTTCTCATCCATGTTCCAGAGGTAAAATTCTCATCCTCCCTTGATTTCAGAAAAGGGAAAAAGTTGTTTTACCAGTATTCTTATATCTTTCTTTTGTTGATAACTTCATTATATAGTCTTGATCATTTTCTTCTTGTTTGTGAAAAAAAGAGGAAAGTTCATCTTTATGGAAATTTAGTCAACGGAAGGGCTGATATTTGTATTATAGAGTTCTCACACCATTCGTAATCAGTAATCACTATGAAATTGGTCTAATTTGCTTAGCGGACACTAAAGAAGTACTATAATTTGTTCGGGTTTTATATGAGAAGCTGAAAAATATTCAAGAATGATGGGAAAAGACTGACAGATACAGTTTCTCTTTCAAGATAATGGATCTCTATTTTTGACTGTTGAAATGTTGGACATAACCTGTGTTGCTGTTGTTACTCCAGTATCGCAGGAAAGGCTAATTTGGAGAAGGCTGACTTAGAACCAGCTTTAAAAGCTCTTAAGGACAGGCTAATGACCAAGAATGTGGTAAGTTTGCCAATTATTTTGCTCTTCCCTGTCCCCTTCCTATCTCTTTCCTCCTCCCAAAAGATGGAGAAAGAGAAGAAAAGAGCAAAATACTTTGATTGGTGACCATATTTGTCTCAGCAGTTCTTATTATATAATTGGTTGACGGGTGTTATGCATGTCTTACAGGCCGAAGAAATTGCTGAAAAGCTTTGTGAATCAGTCGCAGCAAGTCTGGAGGGTAAAAAGCTTGCCTCATTTACAAGAATTTCTTCAACAGTTCAGGTAAGAGATTTGGAATGTTTATTAATCACGTACAGAGTAGAGCACTTATAGTTATAGCTTTAATATAGTCTAACTTGGAGGAACAATGCCATTTGAGAAGTGTCCAAGTCCAAGGTCTTTGGAACTGTACACAACTGCAACCCCCCTCCCCCACACACACAGAGAGCCCCAAACGGAAAAAGAAGATTAAAATTGGAAGGATGTTTTTAAAATCGAATAATTGCATGCCAAAACTTCAAAAGTCTCTTCAGTCTATCTTTTCCTTATTGGTTTAGTTTGGACATACTAATATGGGGCGTTGATTTGATCAAACCACAGGCGGCAATGGAGGAGGCCCTTGTTCGCATCTTAACTCCTAAACGTTCCATTGATATTTTGAGGGATGTTCATGCCGCGAAGGAACAAGGAAAACCATATGTTGTGGTTTTTGTAGGAGTTAATGGAGTTGGAAAATCTACCAATCTTGCTAAGGTAGCTTATTGGCTTCAGCAGCACAACGTCAATGTAATGATGGCTGCCTGTGACACATTCAGATCAGGAGCTGTAGAGCAGCTGCGTACTCATGCACGCAGACTTCAGGTACGTCATGGTTGGAAAGTTTATGCACGCTTCGTTGGGAGAGAGTTTATACGTATTAGTTTCTGACATTGAATTGTCTTATCCTCAGATCCCCATATTTGAGAAGGGCTATGAGAAGGATCCTGCTATTGTTGCTAAGGAAGCAATTCAGGAGGCTAATCGTAGTGGTTCAGATGTTGTTCTTGTTGATACAGCTGGTCGTATGCAGGTAAGATTGAATTTTGACTTTCTTACCTTGTAATCATTGCTTATTGTAGGACTCCTAGATTTTCTTGGATGCTGTATATGTTGTATTTGGACTGCGGTTTCCAATTGTTTGTTGTAATATTCTGCCTTAAAAGCTGAGCTACTCTTGTTTCTTGTTTTAACTTTCAAGTCCTTCTCATTTTTGCGCAACTGTCTTATTCCACAGGATAATGAGCCGCTGATGCGAGCACTTTCCAAGCTTATATATGTCAATAGTCCAGATCTGATCCTTTTTGTTGGTGAGGCACTTGTCGGAAATGATGCTGTTGATCAGTTGTCGAAGTTCAACCAGGTTTGCCTCTAATGGTGATGATAACATTCTTTTCTTGAATGTTTGTCCCCGCATTAGATTCACCACGTTCTCTTGTTTTTTATTGCAGAAATTAGGCGATCTTTCACCCTCACCAAATCCAAGGTTGATAGATGGAATTCTGCTTACCAAGTTTGACACCATTGATGATAAGGTACGTAGGCATGGTCTTTTTTACATAAATAAGTTTGATGCCTGGTTACCTTTTCTATACGAGTTTTTAATGCTAACATCTTCATACATATTCGATTATCATTCTTATATTCAAATGTTAGTACGTTTACTTTAGGGTCTAAACTTTCTAGTCATATCAGAGATAGTTTTATATAACTGTAGAAAGTAGAGTATTGGCTTATTTCTACCTTCTTTTTGTGTAACATTGTCTTATGGCAAGCTTAAATGGAGCGACACTATCAGTGAAGATTCATATAGTCGACCCCAACTTGAGTTTGGTATTGAGGCTTAGTTGTTATATTCTGACATTCAACGTGTGGCGCAGGTGGGAGCAGCATTGTCCATGGTTTATACATCCGGAGCCCCCGTCATGTTTGTGGGATGTGGTCAATCTTACACAGACTTGAAGAAGCTGAATGTTAAGTCCATTGTGAAAACACTCCTCAAATGAGAGCATACAACGTGTCTTGTCCTTTAGTTTGGTTCTAATGTGTTGTTTTGGAAGTGAACACTTTGTATCCTTGCTGCTACAGTTTGATTGTGTACTTTCCCATCTGTAATCTCTCAGTATTTTGATTTTGAAGGTGAATCATTTGACTTAATGTAGTGTAACCCCCACCCCACCCCGGGCTCCACCTTTTTTTCAAAATTTTCCTTTTTTTTAATGACAAAGAAATCAGCTAATTATTCGAGTTGTTTTAAAGGATCAAAATGGTGAGTTAATAATATTAAGTTAAACCAATGTTGATAAATAATCAACCCGCAATAAATAAGGTATAGTAATGCTATGAACGATCCAAGATAGAATAGTGATAGTAATATTAGTAATTACGCTTCCAAACATGTTGAGCCGCTATCTTTTTCAACTTAAATATAAATAGATTTCGAACTTGTGGTATGCACCAATCACGCATACACTTTCGTTATACATCATTTATCGTGATTGTGAAACACTTAAAAGAATCAAAATGGTTAAGATTGGAACGAATTTGAACAGATCTACTTTTTTATTTTTTATATCCATTCAAATCTAACTACATAAATTCCCCAACTACCATTCCAACTCGATGCAAGTATGTTAAAGTCTACACTTTTTTTTTTTCTAAAATAAAAAAATGTATATTTGCGTGTATGTGTGTATTTATGTGCCCGTGTAAGGAAACCACCGTGTATAGGTGCGACATGTTAATAAATGCTATTGGAAGGGATAATACATCTACTTCAATTCATATAAATGGTGAATATTGACCAAAATAACTTTGCAAATCTGGTGTTAATCTTGATATATTATGTAGTTCTCAATTATTCACGTTGAACTTTTCCAAACTTTCGATTTTTTTTATTGTTGAAAAACCAGACTCGCACGTACCGAAGACATTGGCGATTTGTAATAGGAGGTATCTAGAATAATTTTGTCCCATGACATAAAATTAATGAAAGATAAGGAAGAGTAGAGAGCATCAACCTTTCCTTGGGTGCCATCTTATAAATATTAAGTGTTATTAATAACAAGATCCGTTGTAGTCTAGTTGGTCAGGATACTCGGCTCTCACCCGAGAGACCCGGGTTCAAGTCCCGGCAACGGAATTGTTTTTTAGTTTATCCTAATAATAATTGCATTATTTTGGATTGCTGAAGAGCACATAAAAGCTTCATAAATTGTTAAAACTTCAATAAAATTCATAATAAGAGAAAATTCACTCAACTTCAGAGTTTTATATACATTATTAAGGAATTTTTTTACATCATCAAGTCATCTTTACATGTGATCAGCGGCGGACCTAGCATTTGAGAATAACGGGGGCACCATCAAAAAAATTGTAGCAGGTGGATTTCGAACACACGTCATGTGACAAGGAGCAAGACTTATTCTTAAAAGCGGATCATTGCTGCAGGCTTAATTTTGTTAATGAGGGTGCCAAGAAAAATATTTAAAGGGTCCCCAACGTATATATAGCTATGTATATATAGAGTTTTTGTCGAAGTTAACGGGTTCACACGACCCCTCAAGCATGGCTTTAGGTCTGCCTCTCCATGTGATAGCGGGTAACATACTTTATTTTAAATTACAAATCTATATATTTTAAAACGGTAAATATTCTTTGAATAACACAATGTGTATAACTCATACTTTTATAATACAGATGGTCGATAATGTTCTAAAGAGTGATTCAATAAGTTGATTTCACCTTTAAAAAAGAAGAAAGTAAGATTAATGTTTTTAAAAAACTTAAAGGTCCTAAAAATGTGCTGACTATAAGTTTGTATTTTTCTATGGGATTTTTCTTATTATATATTTTTGGTCTTTTGCTCAGACTCATGAAATGAAACGGCTTATTGACTCAACGTTATGCTAATTATGGATAATAAATGACCAAGAAAATCCACTTAAATATCAAATTCAAACTTTCCAAATCTCCCTTTTGGCTTAATCATGTGCCAGTAACGTGTCAACTTATCACAGCTTCGATCACTCCGAACCTCACTCCGAACCTAGACTCCTAAACAAAGCCAAAAGCTTTATATATATCGATAAAGCCCATAAACCCCTACGACTCTCTTCACCTCAAAATATATATATATTTCCTTTTTTGCTATATTCTTCACTTATAACTTTCTGTTTAGAAAATATTCACATTTTCTTTGAAAAAAGGGGAAAA
Organism: Nicotiana glauca; assembly: GCA_026770625.1. NCBI lineage: Eukaryota > Viridiplantae > Streptophyta > Magnoliopsida > Solanales > Solanaceae > Nicotiana > Nicotiana glauca. The sequence goes on along the minus strand of MU682907.1, from coordinate 15,523 downwards.
AATGGTTTCTATGAAAAATACTCTCGTTTCATTTTTGGCTTTTCTTGTGATTTTTCTTTTTATCAGTTTTTGTGAAGCAAAAGAGTTTGTTGTGGATGGCAAAGCAAATTCTTGGAAAATCCCTTCTTCACCTGATGAATTTAATAAATGGGCTGAGAAAACTCGTTTTCAGATTGGAGATTATCTTGGTAATTTCCCTTTTAATCTTAACATTATATTTTTGAAGTCATTTTCTAGAAAAATATTTTAATGATATATCCTTGTTATCTAGATTAACTTTATATGTTCATTATTCCATGCATGTTAGTGTCAGGTCGGAATTCCCTTGATAAAAATCCTGCCTTCGCCACTAGTCATTGTGTTGTTTGATGTTCACCCACTGCTTTTTGTATTTGAAAATTTGGTGATTTGAGGTTGTCTTTTGTATGCTATTACTTACGATATGCTACTGTGAGACCTCTCTATAACAACATTGCTATACAACTGTCATTCACTATCAAAATCATTTTTTTAAGGAACCAATTTGTATATTATGTTATAATATACATTCTCTATAACAACACTTTGCTATAAAGAAAAGGGCAGTCTGGTGCTTATAAGCTCCCGCTATAGATGTAGTCCAGGAAGGGCCGGATCACAAGGGTCTATCGTATGCAGTCTTACCCTACATTAGTATTTCTGCAAGATGCTGTTTCCAACTCAAACTCGTGACCTCCTGGTCAATTTACTAGTTACGCCAAGACTCTCCTTCCAGCACTTCGCTATAACAAACAAATAAAGATGTTATATAGAAGTTTGACCGTATTATTTCATGTCGATGTACGTAACTTAAATCATTTTCTTTAAGTGGTGGCTATATTAGATAAAACAAGATTTTCACCCGGCCCCTACAAGAAGTTAATTTCTTGTTTTCTTTCTTCATATTTTGGACAGTTTTGAAGTATGATCCAAACTCAGACTCAGTACTACAAGTGAATGAAGAAGACTACAAAAATTGCAACAAAGCAAATCCCATTAAATCATATCAAGATGGAGAAACCAAGATTTTGCTTAATAAATCAGGTCCATTTTTCTTCATTAGTGGAGCTAATGGCCATTGTGAAAAGGGACAAAAACTTGAGGTCAAAGTCTTGTCTCCTCAACATAGTTCAAAGGCTCATTCTCCGGCCCTAGCTCCGACTCCAGCTACTCACACTACGGTCGAAATTCTACCTCCGGCATCGACTCCGGCTAGTGGAAGTTCCGGCATAAACTTTGGGATTATTGGAAGCTTTATTGCTATGTTAGGAAGTTTTATTGTTCTTGCTTAGGGGTTTTAGACTTTTTTACATTTTAGGGTTTTATTAAATCTTGTAGTGCATGACTCATTTGTGACATTATGTTCGTGTTTTTTTTTAATTATCAGTACTTCTTTTGTTGTTTTTTTTGGTTATATGGTATCAGTTTGTTTGAACCTTTTTGGAGCATTTGGTTTAAATTAACTAATTTTTTTAATATGAATTCGAACATAAATTTTTTAAGTTTTTTTGAAATAAATTTCACATATATGGAAGTTACATAAAAAGTATTATAAGTCAAAAATAATTAACAATTCAAAATATTTAGAAACTATTTGCAAAATATATCATTAAAGAAAATTTTATTTAATTCTCCAAATAGTAATAAGTCCATTATTTTTTAAATAGAAGGAGTCGCTTTTTGTGCAATCTTGTTTTTCTTACTTCAAAGCGTTTATATAAGTTTTTTGTGCATTGATAATGAAAATATATATTTAAACAATCAGATAACTTATAAAATAATTATAAGTAAAAATATATATGATGCACATTAACTGTTAATCTATTATAAAAGGTTATTTTTAGCACCATGTTTGTAGTTGTTTTTTCCTTTTTTTTTTTGGTTTCCTACTCGATATTCCGTATATGTAATAGGGCCCGACTAAATTCGAATTCGTGCCGGAAAGTCCCATATTGGGAGTAAAGCGCTCCCTAATAAAGGCGACTACATATCTAGATCGAGATCTCTAGTAATTAAAGAAGAAGAAATACTTGGCACTCCACCCCAACCTATAGTCAGGCCGTGCAATCTGGTTTTATTATTTCTTCCAAGAATTTTAAGTTTTTTCCTGCACTAATAATGAAAATATATATATATATATATATATATATATAAAATTAAGCTACTAGTAAGATAATTATATATAATAAATCTTTATGATAAACATTAGCTACAATCCAGTAAAGATATAGATAAAATCCTAGAACTAGAAAAACTTTATCTCTAACTAAGAGATGAAAATAAAATCAAATGGAAAGATAAAGATAAAATCAAATGTTATAATTAATGATAAAGATATGATCTAAGTCGTTCCCGTCAATATGAGTTTCTAATCTAGTGAAAGATAAAAAGGTAATATCTACTCTAAATGATAATTAACACCTAATCTAATATATAAGATATATATTTTTCTGGTATTGTTTAGCATTGGAGACATTATCTTTTGAGTTTAACTTGGATTATACACTAAAACTCTAAAAATCAATTAAATTTTGAGTGTGATAAAATCAATTAAAGAGTCACAAGAACTATATGAAAGGCAGATAGGCCAGTTTGGACTTTCACCAAACTTATTCATATTTGCTCTACACAAAGAAAATAACCATTCAATTATATATTCCAAAACCATAGCTTTTAATTTATTATTTTCACAACTGCATTTGCCGTTTGTCAATTGTTTCTCAATTCAATGTCTTAAATCCACTTGTATCAAAAAACTAATCTTCTCATTTTTACACTATTTAAATTTCCTAATATGCAATAACTAATATTGCCATTGTCCCAATTTATGTCTCATACACTTTTCTTTTTAGTATGTTTAAATAAGAATAACATGCTTTCTCATTAAAAAATAATTTAACATTAATATTCCTACTTTAACTTTAACGAAATGATTTACAATCACATAAATATCAATATTTTTTTTAAAAATGACATGTATCAAAAAACTTTTTTCTTTCTTAAATTTCGTGTCAACTCAAATATCGTCGCAAAAATTGGGTGAAGAGAGTAGTCAAATATCTTCGTATACAAGATAATTTTGTCCACTAATTAGTTTAGAATTTTTTTTTGTTTGTTCGTATGATCTATTAATTGTAAGAAGTAAACCTAGCTTTCATATATAGAAGGAAAAATGAATATAGCCCTTTTTTTTCCAAGTCAACCTATATGACTATCTCCTCACCGACACGTTATTACAAAACAATTCTAAGTGAAGCCTCAAATGTGAGAAAGAATGAAAGAAAGATTTTGATAACTTTTAATCATTAAACCCAAATTACGGGATGCAGAATTGGCAAAAAAAAAAGTCAAATATGTGTGTTGTTTACCCTAAAATTCGAGTAGCAATTAAATTTGATTTGTGGTTTTAATTTAAGAGTAAGGCAAGTCAAACCAATTATGTAAGTAGACTTCGACCTCGAGCAAGAGTGATCTCGAGGTAAATGAACAAGAACAATAAAACAGTAATAAGACGATTAGATGAGCAGTAGGCAAGAAAGTGAAAACGTGTATATCTTCTCAATGATCGATGGTCTATACAAATGATTGGAGCCCCCTTTATATAGTAGGAAAATTCTCAATAAGGCACAATTCTAATTGTAGTAGGGAATTTTATTATACAGCTGTCTAACCGCCTAGTACAAATCCGTTTTGAAATTTACGTCGTGATCCTAGGGTCACTGCCGAAATTTGCTCTTTCTGTTATGGGATCATAACGTTATTATCTCGAGGTCGGTCATACTTGACCTCCGTGTTCATCGAGCACTTCGATCTTCGAAGCCTCCCATAGGGCTCGCTCCTGGTCTATTTCAATCTCGCTCTTGAAGTAACCCTCCCACGAAATCGGGTAGCCCCGATTTATACCGTATATATGTGTCATCAGACTTTAGTTGGTTAAATTAGTTATTGAAATTTTATAAGATCAACCCCTAATTAAACAACAACAACAATACCAACCCAATATAATCTCACAAGTGGTGTGAACACCTAATTTTTGACCATGTTTGAATTTATTCCCACTTTCCCCACTCCTTGTTCCCCCACTTGTCTACCACTCACAACCCTCACCCCTATAAAATCACACACATCAAATGTTAGAGGGAGGGCGGCGAGATCTGTATACACTCGATATACACTCTATATACAGAAGCCGCAATATATAAAATAAACACCCCCGCGTCGCACCCTACCACTCCCTGAAACCAGCGACCACCAATAACACATAAGCACACACGGACAAAAATCGTGAAGAGAAGAAAAAAATTGGAGAGGCCTTTAGGTCAAAATCTGAAAGGAAACGGAAACCAATAGAGTTCGACTGAGCTGATCGGAGTTCCTCCCCGGGTTTGCTGTTGCAGTTTCAAGTCAAAATTCCGATTCGAATTTTCACTCAACTGATAAGCTTCCATAGTGGTAGGTCTAGTATTTTCACTAACCATTTAAATTAAAGGGCACTAGTTAAGTGAGAAATTAAAAATAGAAAATGGAGATTTATAATGGATTTTGTACTAATTGAATGCCTATAAAAAAAAGGAGGAGAACAAAGAACGAAAAAAAGAGGGAGAGTGATCTGGAGAAATAAGAGAGTGATCTGGGATTTTGAGAGGAGGAGACAGAAAGAAAAAACGGGGCCGGGAGAGACGGGGTATACACTGGATGTACATTCTGTATACATATGATATACAGGGACAGTGAGGGACGAAAAACAAAAAAACCTGAGGGACAGATCTGGGAACGGGGTCTGGAAATCATACAAAAAAAAATAGAGCTATCTTCTTCCTTACTATTTTCAGCTATCTTCTTCCTTTCCCAAGCACCAAAATACAAAGTTTCAATACCATGTAAATCCTTCATAGCCTATTGCATCCATCGATGAAAGGAACTCCATTGCTTCACCATTAAACCATCACAAATCAGCCCCCAAAATCGAGGCTACCGATTGCTGGCCCGGTCAACAGTAACGCATCCCACTTGTGTAAAGGTTCACTTTGAGGTTATTTTCTTTCTTTGGTATAATTCTATATCTACGTTTGCATGCTTCTGTTGTTTGTGAAATTTATGTGAATATAGTATGTTCTCTTACAATTTGTTTATCCAATTGGTGAGCTTCCTTATTGTTTTAGCTATCAAACAACTTACTCACGTAATCATCTCGTTTTACCTCAAATTTACATGTTAAAAATATTAGTATTATGGTTCATAATTTGTGTAAGTTACTTTAGGTTTGTGATAATGATTTAGATTAATTAATTTCAATTTCATTGGCCGTGATTTGTACAATAACATGTTGGGAAATGAATTTGGAAACAAAA